>JBBMEF010000008.1:11912744-11953289 GCA_037832685.1 Sicyos baderoa | reverse complement strand
GCAACTTCTTCGTCCATTAAATCAACAAATATAGTCTCATTTTTCTCAGGCCATGGTCCTTCATTTTTCGATCCATCAGTTTCAACGACCTCATCAACACAATGCCTTTCTAATGAATTTTGCGACATCTAAAGACATAAATAATGAACCTATAAATTAAGAAGCACAAATACAAACATGCGAGAAGGATAAGTAATTTGTACAAACTACTGCTACATTATTATGGAATATACACTACTCTACCAAACTTTGCAAAATAATTGGTTTTGGAATATGAAAACCCCAAAAACGCAGGGAGAAAGGATATTGGTTTTGGCATTTTTGTTGAAGAAGCTTGTTAAGAGTGTCATATGTTGAACTACAAAATGCTACCAAATGAAATGCAAATACAGGATATGATGACGACGACCCTTCACGGTGTGTATTGCTATGAAACTTAACCAAACAAGCTGTAGAAATACGAAGTGATTTTCACAGGAAAGACCAGAATATAACCCAGACTGAAAATTCACAAGATTGATGCAGAAAGGAAAAAAAAAGGGAAAAAAAAAAATCAACAAGAGGGTAAAAGTCCCTAACTAGAACCGCAAGAGTTCAGAGAAAAAAGCACCAAATAGTACAGATTAATTTACAGAGTTATCAGGATTATATAATTCATATCTCTGTCTCAAATTCAGGAACTAAAGACATAAATAATGAGTTTATCAACAACAAAAACAAGAATCAAAGCTAAATCAAAGATACAAGACCAAATTACACCAAAAACGCAGCTACAAAATTCAAAACAGATAAATGGCAAAGCTCAACCTCCCAACACAACCCATCAAGGGTTCCCAGATTACTCGCACACCCAACCCTTAAAAACAAAAAACAACCCTAGAATACGAATTTTCCATATCCCTCATTCAAAATCAAACAAAACCACACATAACGAAATAAAACCAAAATCACAGAACGAGAAGTACCTAGAAAATTGGATGGAGATCGTGTGAACTGAAGATGGAGGAGATTGGGGAAGTCGGATTGATGGAGATAGCAAAAAATGACCTAGAAAATTGGAGAATAGCGCTTGATGGAGATCGCAAAAACTAGCCCTAGAAAATAGGATGGAGAAACGCGACTTCTGGAGAGGGAACGAAACGTGAGAAACTCCTTTTTGGAGTTTCTCATTTTGATGGGAAATAATAGAAACGTTTTTTTTTTAATTTTGGGAACGAGAAACGGGATCGTTACCAAACAGCATTGTTTCTAAAAAAATAGAAACAGAAACGAGAAACAGGAAACGGGAGTGTTACCAAACGGGCCCTTAGTTTCCTTTACCAAAATTTACCTTACTGGTACCTAAGCTGGGCCCTCATTAACAAAAAGCTGCTAGATTAGGATAAGATTCTATTGGTTGGCCTAGTAGTCAAGAGGACCTTAAGAAATCAAAGGATTATAACTTACGGATTTAATTCATGATCACCTACCTAAGTATTAATTACTTACAAGTTTCCTTGATATCCTAATATCGTACAATAGACAGTATATCTTGTGAGAATAATCGATGTGCGTATAAGCTGGTTTGGTCTAGACACTCGTGATTTTTTTTTTAAAATAATGTTTATTAGTCCCTAAACTGCTTAGATGAAGGGGTTTTGGCATGGAAGGAATGCTGACTCAGGCCTCTATTATACCTTTTATCATCCAATGGTTCTCATTAAGTGTTGCATACAGATAGCAGCTAATGTGTTGAGCCTGAAATTTGTAATTCAATGTGTTGGCAGAGAACCTACTGTTGACTGCTGATCATAAAACAGTGAAACTAGCTGATTTTGGTTTGGCAAGAGAAGAGTCGTTGACAGAGATGATGACAGCGGAGACGGGGACCTATCGTTGGATGGCTCCAGAGGTGCTTGTTTTAGAAAATATATTTGGTTCCATGCATTCTGGTTGCTACTTGATTTTAATGTAGCTAAATTGCATTGTTATATGATGTCAGTTGTACAGCACTGTGACACTAAGGCAAGGGGAGAAGAAACATTACAACCATAAAGTGGATGCCTATAGCTTTGCAATTGTATTATGGGAACTGCTACACAACAAGTTGCCATTTGAAGGGATGTCAAATCTTCAGGCAGCATATGCAGCTGCTTTTAAGGTAATGAGATTCTTCATATGAAACTCTATGTATTTGTACTAATAGGAATGGGAGGATTCAAACCTGCAGCTTTATAGTCAAGGATACATATCAATTACCGCATTGACTTCGTACGAAACTCAATTTACCATGCCATCTCTCTGGTCGATGGGATTTTGATTTATGATAGACGCTTCTTTGTTGTTTCAGAATGTGAGGCCTAGCGCAGAGAACCTGCCAGAAGAACTAGCCATCATACTAACATCGTGCTGGCAAGAGGATGCAAATGCTCGTCCAAACTTCACCCAAATTATCCAAACATTACTCAATTACCTTTACACCATTGCTCCGCCCGAGCCAATGATTCCTTCCCGAGTTTTCAATTCTGAGAATGCAGTGTTTCCTCCCGAGTCTCCCGGAACAAGCTCACTGATGGCAGTCCGTGATGATTCAGGGGATACTCCAAAAGCTAAAATGGAAAATAAGTTCAGAGGATGTTTTTTCTGCTCCAATGATTGTTACTAAGCTCTAGAAGGGTGGAAGAAAAGGCAACAACAGATTAAGGAAAAGCCTAAGGAGCTATTTTCCTGTTAAAAGAGCAGAGTAGGCAGAGGAATAACATGTTTTGTATCTAACTAATGCTTACCTTTCCCCACCATGTATCAATGTGTAGGTGTTTTAGTTATGATGTAGTAACACAGCCCAAGTCTTACACCATAATGGTAGAATCTACCAGTTAAGGATCAATAATTCCCTCTTGTCGAATTCATGTAACTCTATTATCTATTTATATGAAGATTTTTCCGAATTCTGGTATACTTGACTTGAATAAGCATAGCCGAGTCATTTTCTCCATTTCGATTGCTAAATTTAGAATAGAGAACAAGTGCATTTTGCAATTTATTGCTTTATACCTTTAATCTACCACATTTTGTCCATAAATGATACTTCAATTCAAGATGCATAAATTAATTAGTTGCCTATATCTAGGCTTAGTAAACATCAACATGATTTTGCAGATTACTCATCAAAATACCAATTACAATGTTGATTAGATAAGACATACCTTCAACTTCTCTCAAACAATGGATTTTTCCTAAGCCATCAAACTATAAAACAAACTGTTGGTCTCACCAATAGTCATTGCAGGAGCAAAGACCATCTTTGAAATGATGAAAACGATTACGATCTCTAACGATGATCGTTCTTTCAAAGACTTGTGATATAATCTTTGTTGCATTGTGACAGTCCCTGCACATCCTTAGATTTTTCGAAATTCTAATGGCCGTTCGAGTACGCGTGCGAATCAGACCATAAGCAATAGCTAGCTTCTCACTATGATGTGATACTGAAGTTTCCTTGCTCTCTTCCTCGGCCTCTAGTCTCGCATCCTCCATGTTGGGCACATATCCAAGTGACTTGATCCGTTTCATCATTTCGTCTAATGCATCGTGTATTTCCTTAGAGTGAGTATGCTCTCCATCTTCAGAAAAGAACTCATGTACTACACCATCAAGCTCAATCAAACTACAACCTGGTGTCTTCTTAATCTCCTTCTCTTTTATCCAAGCTCTCACCCTCAATGCATCATCAACCCTACCAACCAAAGCATAAGTATTTGACAGAAGAATGTAATCTCCACTATGAGCAGGCTCCAATCTAGATATATGCTCCAATGATTTCTCTGCCATTTGAACATTTTTATGAGCTCTGCAAGAAGCCAAAAGTGTCCTCCAAACAACAGCATTGGGCGGGATGGGCATGTTATCGATGAACTGATAGGCTTCTTCAAGTAGTCCAGCTCGACCAAGAATGTCAACCATGCAACCATAGTGCTCAATTCTTGGCTCAATATCAAAATCTCTTCTCATGCTATTGAAAAGATGTCGACCTTGATCAACCAGACAAGCATGGCTACAAGCAGAAAGAATACCAATGAAAGTAACATCATTCGGCTTTATGCCGTTCTCTCGCATCGAAGAGAAGAAGTCAAGAGCCATTTTCCCTTCTCCATTATTGGCCAGGCCTTGGATTAACGCTGTCCATGTAAAGACATTTTTGAAAGGCATTTCCCTGAAAACTTCAACTGATCTATCTATATACCCACATTTAGCATAGAAGTCTATCAACTGAGTTCCAAGAGTAACAGTAAGCTTCATCTTCTTCTTTTTGATATACAAATGAACCCACTTACCGGTTTCGTATGCTCCGAGCATGGCGCACGAATAAAGAACACTGACCATTGTCACCTCACTTGGCTCCACTTTTGCCTTCTGCATCTCATGAAACAGATTAAGAGCTTCTTTACATCGATCGGCTTGAGCATAGCCCGAGATCATAGCACTCCACGCAACAACATCTCTTCTATCCATTTCGTCGAACAACTTTCGAGCAGTATCAACTCGGCCACATTTGGCATACATATCAATCAATGAAGTCATTAAAGTACAGTTTCTTTTCAACCCTTTCGACACAATATACTCACCAATCAACTCACCTAATTCAAGATCAGCCAATCTTCCACAAGCCATCAACACACTAATCATCGTAACATCATCAAATTCAACATTCAGTTCCAGCATCGTCCTAAACAGCTTCACAACCTCACCCCAAACCCCATTCTTCGTATAACCAGACAGCATCGAATTCCATGCAACAACGCCTCGTTTCGACATTCCATCGAACACCTTACGTGCAACCCCAAATTCCCCACAATTAGCATACATATGAATCAAAGTGTTTTCCACAAACTCATTCGGCTTGGACCCAGATTTCAGAACCAGCCCATGAACCTGTTCGCCCTCCCTCAACGCTCGAATCCTCGAGCAGGCCTTCAGAACGCAAGAGAAAGTGAAGTCGTCGCGTCGAACCGAGTTTTCGAGCATTTTCTTGAAGAGGAGAAGAGCATTATGAGGCGATTGCTTGAATGCGAGGCCCCTGATCATGACATTGTAAGCCGAGGATTCGGGTTTTTCGATGTGATCGAAAATGGAAATGGCGTAATCCATGGAGCTGGGAAGGAGTAAAGCTGCGGATTCGAGAACGGCTTCGGCAACGATGGGGTCGAGAAGACGGCGAGTTTTGATGAGGTGAGCGTGAACTTGATGGAGATCTTTGTGAGTTTTGCATCTCTGTAGAATCAAAGTTTTGGGATTTTCAGGGAATTGGGAAATGTTGGTTATGGAAGTTACAGATGTAACTGTCGACGCCATTTCTGTCTAGAGTGGAGCTTCCAAGATCCTAAATTTGATAATACCTATATCATCATATATGGATGGATAATATAATTTTTTGCCAAGGAATTACGTTAATGAAGTCGTTTGGATGGGAATTTTGGTGGAAGAGTTACAAAAAAAAAAACTGGTTTAGGTGAATTTTTATATAAATTGGGGGAAGGAGGACAACAATTCTACTTGGAGAGCACAACAGCTCTAAAATTAAGGGTGCATAAATAACCCGACAACTCAAAAAATTCGAACCAACCCAACCCAATTTGACGGGTTGGGTTGTGTTGAATACATAAATGGGCTGAGTTGAGTTCAAAATCATGAAATTTTCATGGGACGTTGAATTGGGTCAAAGGTTCCTAAAATCAAACCAACCCAACCCGATCAACCCAGATTTATTAGTTAGTTAAAAAAATATTATTTTCTTACTCATAAATAAATATTATGTTATTTAATTATTATTGTAGACTTTTTATTTTTTAATGTTTTTTAAACTTTAAACCTATTGATGAGGTTTTGAAGTTAAGTAAACTTGAATTTCACATTTGCAATAAGAATCTATGTATACTAATGTTCGTTCTAATTAAGTTTATCGAAATCGAAAAATGAGCGTTAGAGATTGTTTATTGAGTACCTTGCTTATCATGGTGAGTTTTTTTAATTTTAGGAATGTCGAAGTCGAGATGCCAACGAGGAATGTCGAAGTCGAGATGCCAACGAGGAATGTCGAAGTCGAGATGCAAACGAGTAATGTCGAAGTCGAGATGCCAACGAGGAATGTCGAAGTCGAGATGCCAACGAGGAAGATGCCAATGAGGAAAGTCAAAGCTGAGATGCTAATGAGGAAATTCGAAGACGAGATGCTAACAGTAACGAGGAATGTCAAAGCCGAGATGCCAACGAGGAGTGTCGAAGCCGAGATGCCAACTAGGAATGTCGAAGCCGAGATGCCAACGAGGAATGTCGAAACCGAGATGCCAACGAGGAATGTCGAAGCCGAGATGCCAACGAGGAAGATGCCAACTAAGAAAGTCAGAATCGAGATGCAAAGGTAGAAAGTCAAAGTTGAAATGTAAACAAAGAGGTAAGAAGTGACTTTGTCGTCATTGGAATAAATGGATCATGGAGTGCGTAATTCCTTCAATTTTCTGATTTTGTGAATTCCATCCATAGTTTCTTGTTTCGTTATCATGAACAGATTTCATTTTAAAAATAATGTTCAAATTTGATGCATATGGTATGTTGTAATTAACTTTGGACCAATCTAGCCGTGAAAATTTCATTTATTTGAAACTAACCTAATTTTTTCTTTTTTTTTGAAGAGGAAAGAAACCTAAAAATGTTTTTAGTCCAACCCAATTGGTCAAATACCAAAAGCGGGAGAATTCCATTAATTTAAAAATAACCCAAAAATTTGTCCAACCAAACCTTTTAAATTGAGTTAGGTTGATCCGGTTGTTCGAGTTGTTAGGTAGTTTTTTTTTCCTTTTTAAAAGTTCGGTTGGATTGTTTGAACACATGGTTCAATCACATTTCAAAACTCCTAACTATTTCATGGAAAAGGAAAGTGCAACATGGACATTCCCATATATTTTTGACTAAAATATAACATATTTGAATCTTTTAATTTTAAATATGTTGTACTAAAAAAACTGAAAATTGTTTTAAGTCAGTTTAGTAGAATCTATTTCGTTGATTTATTGTTTAAAGAAAATGAGTTCAATCCATAATCATATTCATAACGGTCGTGAATGTTGGCCCGAAGGACACATATGATTAGTGAAGCAAAAAAAAAAAAAAAAAAAAGTGGTCTAGAGAGCTCCTTATTCTGTATTTGGTGCTGAATTTTATTTTTTAGCTCGCACTAAGAATAGTTGTGAGTACTGATCCAGAATTAGTTCAATTAAGCCATTAAAATTGTTATGTTTGAATTCATTTCTCGCCAAAGGAGATATTTATGATATCTGAATGACAATAATAATAGCAAATATAAATTTTAATTTTAATTTTCTTATTGGAAACGAAACGAAACGAAACAAATTTTAGTGGAAGAAAAAGCAAAAAATACAAGAAGGCCTTAATAAGCTCCAATTTGAGCAATGAACTAAAATAGAACTCAAGACCAATTTGTTAGGACCCCACACGAAGGTGGATTACTGATCCTCTTCTGGCCAATTTATTATGAAAATGACAATCAACAATCGAAAATAGTAAAGATAACGCGAGAGAAGAAGAAACAACACAGAAATTTACGTGGTTCACTAATATTATGTTAGTTAGTCCACGGGTAGAGATGAAAAACAATTTTATTAAGAGGAAGCGTAATACAGATGACAAAATGAACATCATCGACATCATAATCGGCTAGGGTTTAATTCGAGTTTATATATGCACTCTCATTAAACTCTATTACAATATTGCGCAACATAATGCGGATGTGTAAACACATGCAGAACGTGCAATAGAATGCGAATGTGCTTATGCTGCAGAGTGCCAAATGTGGGATGCGCTCACGCAGTGAGACCCCGACTAACTAATCACAGAGCATCAATCGTTCAAGGCATATTGCAACATAATTGATTTTGAGATAAATGTTTATACTATCTAATATGACATCAGAGCTTATAAGTCCAAATGAGTATATAGTCTCATAAAAATAAAATTGAGATCGGAGTCAAGAAAATGAGGAGCCCAAAAGAGGCAATATTATCTTGATGAGATATGTTAGAATCCCACATGTGGACTACTCCTCTCATGACCAATTGATTTTGAGATGTTTATCCATACTCAACCTACGACGAACACTCTCCTTCACTTACTTCCTCGAATTAAAAAAATGAAAAAGATCCAAAAGAAGCAAAAACAGGTTTTTTGTGTCAAGTTTATATGCATATTCCTTCAGAAATTCAGTTCATAATTAACAACCTAGATAACAAGGCTAGAATCACTAAAAGGTTCATAACAACCTAGATACATATCATCCTCATAACAACCTAGATTCATATCTTCAAAACCAACATTCCAAAGCAATAAAAAAAAAAAAAAAAAACATATAGACTTGACAATACCTGTTGTGCCATGACAACATCTTGAGGATCAGAAAACATTGTGACAGATCCACACCACTGTAGTCGTATTTAAGCATGTTTCATTATGATTCGATCCAATCAATTTAATTTATGAAGCGAGCAATTTCACTTAATTGAACGTCATCAGTTTCACTTGATTGAAGACATTTTACATCTTGTGTATATTTCCTCGAATAACAAACTTAGCGACATCAACGCTTCCCATCGATCTTCCTCTTCTTCCTTGCATATACCTTGATGATTGGGGGTCTATCACATTACATACCAAAATATCAAACACCATTATTTCACAATTCAACAAAAGTACAACATAGGTTATTAGATTTAAACACACAAAAAAATCACATCAAAACACAAAGAAAGAAATATTAGATGCAAAAGAACATGAAAATATGCAAAAGTTCACTTACTTGGATTTCTTACTGAACGCGGAAGAGAGGAACTCATCATCCTCCTTGAATACTTTCAGATTCTTGGATTTGATTATGAAATCAACAGCTCCATCGTCAAAATTAAACACGAACGCCAACCGGATCAGCTCGGATAATGCACATATATAATCACTATACTCCCAAAGTACACCCTCTGATATGACCTGAGAAAAATAGGTAGCATACTCTATCATCTCCTTGTGCCCACCACTTATCATTTTCATTTTATGAGTGAACAACTTAGAACTCTCTCGTTCCCAACGTATCAATTGTGTCGCATTCGCGACGATGACCTCGCCAGAAGTTAAGGATAGAGTGTAGTTTATCATGACAGGTTCAGTAGTTTCAAGAACACAAACATTGAGAAGACATCCAACAATTTCATGCCTCTTTGCTGCTTCAATATTCTTAGCAGGGTCTGATAAGAAACCAAGAATGAGCCGCATCAGCCCTTTTCCAATTGAACTCTTGTTCGGATTCACCTGCTTGAGACTAATTCCATCAACAATGGCTGCTTCCACCCTCCGAACACACTCGGAGATGTTCCGAACCCCGATCTTCTTATAAACTTCCAACAACCTTGTCTGAGGCAACGAAAGTGAGCTTGTTTCAGGATACCATACGAATAGTGGACGAGGAGATATTTGCTCAAACAAATCCTTCAATGGAAGATCATCAGCAATAAAAATGTCACGTTTATCAGATAAAAAAACTTCATCTGATTCCGAGCTAAAAGGCACCTTGACAATGGCATCGATAAAAGCTCGCTCCGATTTTGGATTAAAGTGTGCAACAACATATTTCCAAAACGTAAAGCACTTGTCATTAGATAGTCCATCTTCACTACTTTCCCAACTTTTCCATAATTGGCAGTAATCCTCAACCAAAGGTTTCGATCTTACTTCAAACGCTTTCGAAAAGAAATTAAGTAATTCGGGTTTATAGTACTTCTCAAGAACTGTCAGTTGCAAACCAAAAAGATCTGTCTTGTCAAAACATACACACTTTTCTGGTTTGATCCACTTTCCATTGTCATCTCCAATAGGTACCCAAATCCTTTTAGAAGCTTCAATGTTTGGGTGCCAATTGAATTTGCTCAAATAAGTATACATTCGTACGATAGTCGAGAACTCGCCGTGACAGCTTAGAAAACTTGACACCAGTTGACATCCTTTGTCCAAATCAACTATTACCCCTATTTCTTTGAGCTCATTTTTATATAAACAAATGTCAAAATCGTAAAAATCATTGTCAATAAAAGGCCCATCAGTTGGATTCAGATAAGAACCCCACTCCTCAGGAATGAAAAGCAAACTCTCTTGTGGAGATCTAAAGCCATGAGTTGTCTTCAACCATTCCACTGAGACCTTTCTCGAAAAATCGTCCCGAAAGGAATGCTTGTTCTCCATCATAGTTCGAATGCACTTTAAAAGTGAAAGAATGCATGTAGAAGTAATTTTCATAGGATCTTGTGGAAGACAAAGCGCAGCAACAACCATATGAGCACCATCTTCAAAGTTGATAATAACTCCCATCTTCACCAACTCATCTTTGTATTCATGAATATGGTTTCCGTAGTAGTTCTCAGTGTCATCAATAAAAGGAAGGAGTGCAATTTCCGATATAGATTTCCAATTTGGATCGTACAATATGCAGTTGTTAGGAGACCTATGATCACCGAGTCGAGTACGCAACCACTTCAGCTCATTTATGCACTTCTTAAGATCCGAATGGAACTTTTGAGTTGATTTCTTAAGCTGCTTGTAACTTGAAAGAATTGATATTCCACTTTCCTTTGTTAGAGAATTTGCTATGGCCCTTTGCCTAAACACTTGAGAGAAAGCCTTGACTGCTTCATCAAAATCAACCACCACTCCCATGTTTTTCAATTCCCCCTTGAAAGACAAGATTCGATTTCCGTAGAAGTCGCAATCGACTACGGGGAAACAAGTAAAAACTTGCAGAATGCAACCCCATGAAGGATCCGACAAGTAACACTCACTAGGGGATTTGTAGCCTAGGTTTGTCTTGAGGCATTTCACACTTTTGAATGTGTTAACAAGAGCACAAGCTGAACTCTGCCCCACCATACAGTTAAGAATCAACAAAAACGCCTCAGCTCGAAGACAAGTCAACTGAGAAGGTGGCTTTAAGTTGTCGACGACAAGTTTAGAAACATCTTGGCAGTCAACCACCACTCCAAGCAACATAAGCTCTTCCCTGAATGAAACTATCTCATCACCATACCAATCCTCGTCGATAAAAGGGATGTTGCTCAGAAGAGAAGCCGCCTCCCATTCCTTTGTGTACAATACCGATCCAACTGGCGAAGAATAACCACGACGTGTCTTCAACCATGTCCCTCCTTTTATGCTTGCAATAAAGCTTTCAACTTCACACTGATTCTTTAGAAATCGAATGAATTTCAACATGGAGAAGACATTTTCTCTTGACAAACTTGATAAAGTCGCTACTGACATGAGGTGATCCCCAATAAATTTCAAGGCTTCCCCATACTCAAACATGACACCAACAGTTTTGAGCTCCTCAGAATAGTCTTTTAACACATTACCATAGAATTCATGATCAATCAGCGGGATGTCGGCCAAGACAGACCCATTTTTCAAAATAGCTGCACATGAGGAGGAGAGATCAAAAGACTCAGATGGTGGTCTATAACCAAAAGATCCATTCAGAGTAGTCCTTAGCCAACAACCTTTCTTTATGCATTCCAAGAACTTACAAGGAATGGGATCACTATTCTTTTTCAAGCTACGAATCCACCCCAATAACAAAACCACATTCTGCGCCGTAAGTGGGGACGAAAAAACAGAAATTTCGGCATCGGGGGGAGTCATTGATGGGATATCAGAAGCACCGATGTGAGTCTTTAGAAATTCTATGAGATGTGCTCTAGTTATAGACTCTCCAGCAAAATTGGCTGGGCGGATGTAAGAAGCTCCCAACTCAACATAGTCATAATTTCGCCAAGGATTCGAATCCAGCAATTCTACCCATTCGCTACCATCTGCAGGAATGAGAAGCCCCTGCCTTTTCTTAACAATAGCTCCATATTTGTCTATTACCGGCATAGCACTGCATAAATTCTTCATCTCCTCATTTGTCAGAAAGTTTTTTGATACGGATAGATATAGAAAGTGAACATAAGAAATGATGTATTGCGCATTATTTCCGAGTGAATCGACAAGAAGTTTTGCAAATTGAAATACGCTAATGGTATCGACGTTAGCATGGTCCCGAAGCCATTGCAACATTTCCTTACTAGAACATGATCTGATATGTATTTGTATTCTTTCTGGCATAAAAAAACAGTTGGAAACAAATCCGAATTCCATGTTTGATTTATTAAGCCAAGATAGATGGTGATGATGAGCAAGGTGCACCTTTCTTTCAACAACCAGTGTTAAAGCATTTAAACTGCACAAGGAAACATTCCCATCAACACCAACATATCTTATAAGTGGAATGTTCTTCATACTTAAAACATGAGGTTTAAAGTCCCAGTTTCTTGCTATAAATTGTAGAAGCTGAAAATAAACATCATCAGACACACCCATCACAATGTTAGTCCCCTGCAGGCACTTCACATACCACTCAGAATAAACTTGGTACACGCCAAGGAAAGTAAGAACCTGATCGTACTTCTTGGTATCGAGTGACGAGCTTAAAATGTGTTTTCCATGGGATGCTAGGTTATGCAAGCCCACCCCTTGAGTATGCGCCTTCATCAAAATGTCCCAAAACGTGGGCAAAATTCTACCGACTTCACGTGGTATGTGGAAGAACCTCTTGTTCAAGAATGAATGACTTGGAACGATATTCTCTTGGCGCAGCTTTGCCCGGATAAGATCCCGGACACCATTGAACTTATCATAGGAAGAAGAAAAAATGGGCAAGAAGTGGAACATATGAGCCAAAGAAGACAAGGGGGCTCCATCTATAGTTTTGACCAACGAGACGAAAGCATTGACAAAAGCAGTGGGAACACAATCAAGAATGCCTTGGTTCCATTTGTTGTCTTGGAGAATGGTTTCCCTGGATGATGATAAAACAAAGTCTGCCTGAATTATGAACGGAAAGTTGGTTACCATCTCGGTAGGAAGGAAAGCGAAGACACCAGGTGACTTGAGTCGTCCTCGACCGATACGCTCTCCATTCGGAAAAGCCAATGTGATGACCAGTTCCTCCACTCCCATCCTCCGCTCCACTCGGTTCTGTTCCTTCACTGGAAACTTCTGCTTCCACATGTAGTAGGAGCATTGTTTGTCAACTTTTTCCTATGAGCACAGATGGAGAGTGTAGGACTCAGCATCAATGTTCTTCCTTGTCACGAAGTTTGTCTCACTGGAAATGGAAACAGAATTAACAGTATTCGACTTCGGATCCTCGTTCACTTCCATAACTGAAAGTTGTTTGATCTTTGATAGGAACAACAGAAGCTCCGGGTGGATGCTCGAAAGCTGCTGCTTCACAGGTTTGATCTTGTCTGACTTCAATGGCAACACAATTGTGGTTGTGGGCAGTTCATAATTGTGGCCATAGATTTCCTTAATGAAGGGAAGAATTGGATTCTGTTCAACCCACTCAGGAACAACAAATCCAACACCACAATCTCGACAAGGCTCTTCGTCGAACCGAATTTGATATCCATTGCTGAATATGTAAGGCTGAGAAGTAATCAAGAAAACACTCTTGAATCCAATTCCTGTAGATAAAGATAAATATTATCAATAAGATATGATATGCAAACAAATATAAATGCCTTATTACATCCCAAACTTGGAGCTTCACATTACTTAAACACAAACAACAGAAGTTAGCAGATGAGTTCATTGTTTTGTTTTTTAAATTTGTAAATATATACTATAATGTTTGTAAGAACTATCCAACATAAGTTGATCAATTGACTTCCTTAAAATTTGATAACAGTTTGCAATGAACTCCTGAACAAATTTTAGTGGAAAATAAAAAGATCGAATTTTTCATTTTGAAAAACTCATATATTTCTTTTTCTTTCTTTGTCTTTCTTCCTAACTCAATTTCTCTCTTACCCTCCCAAAACTCATTTAAATTTAAAATTACTAGCAAGACAAATGTGTAAACAGTTTTGATTGTTGACTTCTTGGAATTTTCCATTATGGGATTATATAAGATAGAACTCAATGCTTGAGTTCCAGAATCACAAAAAAAGAAGAAAAAAAATCAAATCAAATTAAATCAAATTCTTTTCTAGGATAAGATAGAACTCAATGCTTAAGTTCCAGGTAACCTTCAGCCAAAAGTCACAGAAAGGATGAGTTTTTTTGTGGGAATTTTATCTCTTATTTTATTTTATTTTTTATTTATGAGTACATACATGAGGAAGGGGTCACAAACTCTACACAGATACATTACTACTTTAAAATAATATAAGAGTCAAATATCAATTTCTAAGCTCAAACCAGTAACTGTAGAGTTAAAATGAATTGACATTAACCAAGACAAAGTGAACTTTTATCCTTCTCATCAAGTTTAAAAGTGTAATTGTGGGTGTTTTTTTTGCAATTTTCCTCTAAAAGTTTTTTAGTTAGGTAACAAAATTTGAAAATGTAAAATTTCTGTATATATACTTGAACAAAAAATAAACACAATCTTAAAATAAAAAAAAATAAAAAAAAACCCTTTCTCGCCAATAAAACCGCGTTCCCGGTTGTTTTTTTTGGTGGACCGACCGACACTGCAAATGGAGTCTATGTTTTTAGAAGAAAACCCAATCTCGTTGTTGAAAACAAGCAACGTGGCAGCAGCTCCGGTCCCGGTGACGTCACGTGACGTAAGAATGAAGTCAAGGGACGGTTTGATAGATGCGGAATATTGGTTATCTTCAGCATTCTAATTCATATATACATATGCAAATCAATCAATTATTATTCTAATTGTGTATGTAATATATAATATAATATCAACTCTATCTATTAGATTAAAAGAATTTATACTAATATATAATTTCATCCAAAATAAATGAATGACAACAAAAATACCTCACATATCTTATAAAATGAGAAACTTCACTTTTTAATGTAAAATAGTTAAAAATTTTAATAGTTAAAATTTAACATTAATTTTTTCCTACCGACAAAAATAGAGCTTAGAAATATTTATATGACTTAATAATCATAAGGTCTCTTCTTTTTTTTCTTTCAAATTGTTAAAACAAAAAATAAATAAAAAAATTTACTTATTCTTTTTTATTCGTTTTTTTAATATTCACTAGAAACTACCTAACCGAACAAGCCAATGATACATTCGTTTTATTATTTTATGGGTAGATCAATTTAACATTAGATTTGATCTTAAAAATTGTTATTTGTTTTCTTATTTATTTGAGAACAATAGTACCTTTTATGCGTATAGTTTATGGTTTCCCCAATTTATATTAAAAAAAAAAAAAAACTTCAGTCCCTTAATTTTTCTTTAATAAGAAATTTCTCATTTGGTCAAAGCCTGGCCTTTTATGTTGTTTGACCAAAGCTGGCCCATTAACTTTCCCCACCAAAATCTTTCCAAAATCTAAAAGAGAAGCAAGAAACCCTAACATCCAAAAAAAACCCTCAACTTGATTCGAGTACAAGGGAATTGAAGTCACGTCCTTTTACATTAGTCGAGGTTTCCGCAAACTGATAACAATCACAAATACGCACAAAAACAAAAAATAATAATAATAAAATTACCTGAATGAGCTCCATGAGAAAGTGAACATCCTTGGTGTAAAGCTCGGCCGAAAGGTTCCGAACAGCCTGATGGAGATCCTCGGTCAACGGATTCGAAGCTCCTCCGATACAGTACTTGTTTCGCCTTATATCTTCAATGTGCTCTTTAGGACTAACCATTATTGCTATAATTTAAATTTTAAAATTAAATCGTAGGGTTTAGGGTTTAGGAGAATGTAAAAGTGTAAAAATACATTTACACGGTTCGATCACTGGGATCCGTATTTGTATTTGCCTTCCCCCAATTCTTACTCAAAAAAACAAAAAATAAAATTAAGGGAAAGAGATAGGAGTCGGCCCTTATGCCTTCAATATGCTTTTACCACATTTTCTTCGTATTCTTCTTATCTAAGATACAAATATAGTTATAAACTTTTGTATATATCCTCTCTTCAATTATTTGATATGATTTTATTTATTATTTTTAATTTCGTTTAGAATATATGGGAAAGTTTATGTATATTTAAGGGAATTTGCATTGCACACCAAATTTTTTACTCTACAATATAATTATAGCAACTTTTTAAAAATATTGTAAATATAGCAACTTTTTTTTATAGACTCTATGATTGAGTCTATCAAAGATAAAGTCTATAAATCTGATTTTGCTATATTTGCAAATATTTTTAAAAAGTTGCTATTTGTGCTCTAAATTCCCCTATATTTAATGTATTTAAAATTCTATTTTTGAATCTCAAGGAAGTCTACTAATATAGAATTTTGTATGATTTGTTTTTTTTTTTTTTTTTTTAATGAAAATAGGATTTGAAATCACTTTAAATTAGAGCCATTTTGGGAAAATAGAAACAGATGTACATGGAAAGTTGGAGTCGGATTTGTAAAGCCTATTCTAAAAAGAAAGTTGAAAAAGAAAGATTGAGAAAAATATTTATTTTTTTTCTAAGACCTATTTGATTTTTACCATTTTAGATATATTTTCAATAATTTTTTATGATAGATTTAAACTTAATTTGTATTGAGTTCGATTAATCATAATTTTAATACCTTAAGTAAAGTTAAAAGAAACAAAATTTGCCATTGTTGCTGTGGTACAAAATTGGATATATTTGAATAAATGAAAGGATGAAGATTGATTATAAGCTGGCCCGGATACTCACGAATATAAAAAAAGTAAGATGAAGACAAGGGCACAAGGCAACCCTTTTCCTCCACAACAACTGCAGGTTACTGGTTTTTTGCAGATCAAAACAGCTACAGAGACAAGCATTCATAAATGTGTTGATTTGATCCTTGATGGTTTCATTGAATCTTATGGCTGACAACTAAATACATTGCCATAAGAATTTGCATCAGATTGAGCAGTTGTAGCAGTAGAGGTGCTTTTGCTTTCTGCAGATCCAAAGAGCTTACTTATTTCGCTATGCTTTCGAATGTGATGCGGGCATTTAAAGAGCAGATCTTTGGCCTCAAAAGACCTGCCTTCTTGAAAAAATGAATTGAAAATATGAAGATAGGCAGCCAGGGAAGGATATTCTTTTGAACTCAGAACCTTCAAAAACTCAGCAGCATCCTCCACCGTACCGAACTTGGAGATGTATCGAACAAACGGTTCGGGAAAAGCTGGGTAGTTTTGTTTCTTCATTAATTTAAGAAGAGCAATAGCTTCCTCAAGTTTCCTTACTTCTAGAAGCTTTTCGATTAGATGTTTGTATGTTGCCTGCCATGGTCTTAAACGAGCCTTATTCACCAACTGAATTAGCAATTGGTATGCACCATCTAACTTTTTCTTGCCAAGAAAACCGCCGATCAAGACATCCAAGAGATCGGCGTCGGGATTGCAGTTTTTCTCTATCATCTTTGCAAAACAGACCAAGGCCTTATCGACTTCATTGGCAGCACAATGTCCTTGAATTAAAATGGTCCAAGTCTTGACGTCGGGAATGCACTCTTGTGCTTCCATCTCATCCAGCAGTTCACAGGCTTCCTCAAGTCTCCTAGCCTTACAAAGTCCAAATACCAGTTGGCTGTATGTAACATTGTCAGGCTCATACCCTGCATTTCTCATAGACTTTATGATATTCTCTGCTTCGTCAAACTTTCCCGCGCTCGTCAACGACCTATGGATTCCATCATACATAGCTTTGGATAGACTGTACCCTTTCGCCTCAAATTTCTTGGCCACTCTAAACACCAAGCTCAAATCCGGATTATCACTAGCAGAGATGCTCCTCAAAAGCAAACTGCAATCCTGCAATGAAGGTTTGTATGGCCCATCCATCATAAGCTCATAAAGCTTAACAGCATCACCCATCATCTTGCTCTTCTGAAATTGTCTCGAGATCTTTATGTAAGTGTCGATATCGATCTCATGACCAGCATCCTTCATTTCTTCAACCACACCCCAAAAAGCCTCGATCGAGTCATCCCGTCCCAAAACCCTAGCAATTGCATTGTATGTAACCGTATTATGAGCATAATCCTGCCTACAACCAACCCAACGAAAAAAACTCAAGACTTTCAACGGAAAATTTCGAAGTTCCTTCAACACTCTAATTACAAAGTTATCCGAAAACACAATGCCGAGCCCCTCGAGTTTATCAGCAACATCACCGTTCCACTCAGACTCTAAAACAATGCTAACCACTTTCTGCACCACGCTATCCACAGCATTTTCTTGCAGCAACCGGTTGTAAAAATGAGTCACAGCCGTAGCATCAGCAGTCTTCTTAGCCTTCTTGAAAACCGCCAAAATGGTCAAATAAGTCTCTTCATCTAAGTAAAACCCCCGTTCTTTCATCAGCCTTAACGTAACCCAAAATTGCTTCATCGATTCATTCTGAGCAAAAAGCCTAAGCAAAATGCTGTAGATCGAAGAACTCGGCGCAAACCCATTTTTCCCACAGACCCAGTTGAAGAAATCCGATGCTTTTTGGGGTTCTTTATCGAGTCGTTTCAAAACGTAAACCACGGTTTCGTGTGTGAGCGTAGGGTTTAAGGTTTCTAGCTCAGATTCTAAAATTTCCGACCAGTCGTTGGCGGAAACAAGCTCGAGAAGCGAATGGGGCTTCGATGAGAACGACAGTGCACGATGATTTCTAGAGAAAAAGGGGAAATGGGATTGATGGGAGAGAGAAGAAGAAGATGAAAAGCGAGTCACCTGAGGATGAAGCGGCCGAGTCGAAATGAACGAGTTTGCGAGTGTGAGGGAAGTGAGGATTGCCTTTCTTCTCGCCATTGATGCTCAGGGAAAAGCTTTGATCGGCGTTTGGAATGATGTATGTGGAAGAAGAGCTATGAAATGGGGTTTTTAGGGTTTAATGTGCCGGGTCGGGTCGGGTCGTTTTCAAATCAGGAATTTCATTCTAAAAATAGAGAACAAATAGAATGAATACTTTATTTTTGGGGCTAATTCAATGAATAAGAAATTTGTGCATAGCAAAAAATTGAGATAAGTCTACTAAAAGGATGAAAAAGTCTATGAATTTGATGATTTCAATCAATATTCTACAATCACTACCACGAATAATCTTCAATCAAAAGACAGTGAATAGTAAAATTAGAGTAGAGAAAAAAAAATACTCAAAGTTCTGATAATTCGAAAAAAATGATATATTTAAAATAGTCAACCAAAAAGTTGCCACCTAGAATTAATTTCGTAAAAATAAAATTTGGTGTGTGTGTTTATGCACATTTTGACATTCTTGTAAAATTATCATGCATTTTGATCATTCTTATAAGATTACCACTTGATTTAATACTCGATTATCGAAATAACTCATGAAAAATTCAATTGTAAATAAGCAATAACCATAAATTCAACATATAACCATCAATTTACAAATTCTTATTGAATAATTAGATCAATCCACGAACTTTTCTCAAATGTTTATCAAAATTATAAGCCTTAACCACTCCATTTATACAATACTCAAGTTTGCACGTCTCTGTCAACAAGAGTACTACATCAACGGTATTAATATATATACGTAACTAAGAGGTCATGAATTCAAATTCTCCTCTCTTAACTAAGAGATCATGAATTCAAATCCTCCTCTCTTTTAATTGTAGTCGAGCACAGAAAAAAGGTTAGCATGTCTAAGAACAAACTTGCATCATATTTTCGTAACATTGCATAATGCATAAACCTGGACATAAGAACAGTAACCAAACTTCTAAAATCACCACTCTACACTGCCAACCAGAAACCACTTATAATCAGTAACAGAAACATTATTCCCACAGATTTGAGTATCCTTATGAAACCTTATGAACATCCGAATTTGCAATATAAAACCAAACTGATAAATTATACCATCACCACAAGTCCATGTTTTCCCAATGCTTTTACCTCAACATAAAATGAAGGACAAAAATTTCCAGATGAAAATGTTGCCCAATCCTATATGAGATGCTGATGACAAGCTACAAATGAAGCTATGACAGAATAGTAAACAACCTGGCCGCCTCTTGGGAATGAAGAATACATAATACTTTGATAAAGGGACGAGAGTTTTAAGAAAGTTTATATTCTGCGACCACTAAATTGAACCATAACAATGGCAGCAACAAACATATAATGTGAATTCAAAGACCGTCCTGAGGCGAATGCAGCTTGAACTGAAGAAATTATCTCAAAATAGAATATAGATTAGTGATTTGGAATAATAGAATGCATAATTGCAGATTCTTCAATGACAAATCTACACAAAACAAGCAGCCAGAAGGGGGATAAAAGGTATCTGCAAATACACCATCATAATAAATAAAAAAACATTATCCAGCCACGCTGGACATGTCTGATCCAACCAACAAGATAACAAAACTACAAATATATGACATTGAATCCAAAAAGTTGCACAAAATGAAGAAAAGAAATCACTGATGTTGGTTCAAATTTAGCCTAGCTTAAAGGAGTAACAAACATTTTCAGTTGGTTTCCGCAATTAAAGTTGTGTCTTCGTATCACTCACTCGATTATAGCCTGAATCACACCAGCCCCAACAGTCTTCCCACCTTCTCTGATGGCAAACCTCATTCCTTGTTCACAAGCCACTGGCATAATCAGTTCCACAACCATTTTCACACGGTCACCCGGCATAACCATTTTCGACTCTTCATCCTTGTCGTTCATGATCGAAGTCACCTTCCCAGTGACATCGGTAGTCCTCATGTAAAATTGCGGTCTGTAACCGGCGAAAAAGGGTGAATGCCTACCACCCTCTTCCTTCTTCAACACATACACAACAGCAGAAAACTTTGTGTGTGGGGTAATGCTACCAGGCTTGGACAAAACCATCCCTCTTTGGATATCAGCCTTTTGAACACCTCTAAGCAACAATCCAACATTATCTCCAGCCAAAGCCTCATCAAGAATTTTCTGAAACATCTCCACCCCTGTGACTGTTGTGTTCCTAGTTTCCCTCAACCCCACGATATCCACCGTCTCTCCAACTCGAACCGTACCCCTTTCGACACGCCCGGTAGCGACCGTGCCACGACCGGTAATGGAGAACACATCTTCAACAGCAAGCAAAAAAGGAAGATCTGTTTGTCTTTCAGGTATAGGTATATAACTATCAACAGAATCCATAAGTTCAAAAATCTTATCCACCCATTCATTTTCACCTCTACCCATATTGGGGCTAGCCATTAAAGCCTCTAAAGCTAACAAAGCAGAACCAGCAGTAATAGGAACATCATCACCTGGGAATTCATAAGAAGAAAGCAACTCCCTCATCTCCAATTCCACAAGCTCCAAAAGCTCCTCATCATCAACCTGGTCCTTCTTGTTGAGAAACACCACCATATTAGGCACACCCACTTGCTTAGCCAAGAGAATATGCTCCTTGGTCTGCGGCATTGGGCCGTCCGCACCCGAAACAACCAGAATGGCACCATCCATCTGCGCAGCACCCGTAATCATGTTCTTGACATAATCAGCATGGCCAGGGCAATCCACATGGGCGTAATGGCGGGTCTCCGTCTCGTACTCGACCGTGGCGGTATTAATGGTAATACCCCTCGCCCGCTCTTCGGGGGCAGCGTCGATTTCGTCGTATTTCTTGGGGGCTTTGCTCAAGGCCATGGTTAAGGCCGCCGTGAGCGTGGTCTTGCCGTGGTCGACATGGCCGATTGTGCCGATGTTGACATGGGGTTTCTTCCTTTCGAATTTCCCACGAGCGGCGCGGATTGTGAAGGAGCGGGGGCGGGTGGCCGCGGCGGAATTGGGAGAGGAGAAGGATAAGGGGCGAATTGAAGAAGGGTTTAAGAAAGGGGAGGAGAGATTTGTGGCAGAGGAGGGTTTTGCAAAGGAAGAAGAGGGGTGTGGGAACGTGAGCTTGGAGGAACTGGAAGCTAAGGAAATGGCGGCCATGGAAGAGGGATTTGAGAGAGGGGATTTTGGGGAAGAAGGGATGGGTTTTGAGGGGGAAATGGGAAGCGTTATCTTGTAGAAATGGGAAGATGAAATTGGACCTCAAATGGCTGTTCTATCCATTTCTCTGTCAGCGCCATGGTTCTTTGCCATCACTAGTTTTGCTTACCCACGGTATCATGGACTCTCTGTGCTGCGCCTCCAAAAAAAAATTAGGGCTAGGTTTGTGTACGTTCCAGTTTAATAATCAAAATTTTGGATTAGTCAATCTGCCAAACTCCTTATAGTTCATTAATAGCTAGTAAATACATGATACCTAATTTAACATTTTTTTATATATTTTCGATTAAACTTACAGACATCTTGATTAATGTTACTAGATGTACTGATTCTATAATATTTAAATATTTAAAAAAGAATTGGTTAAATTCATTACTTTTAACTTCCAAAGCGTTGTTGACTATTAAGTCACTCCATAATTATTAAATTGTTTATATTATTTATGCATGTTTATATTTAAATATATTTTTATCGATTAATTTTAGACATATATAATATTTCTCATAGTCTAATTTTAATTTAGTTGAGGGAGTAAAAATTGTATTGGAGATCTCTTTACACTATATAATTACCTTATAATTACAATGACTATATTTCTTTAAAAAAAATGATTATATTTGAAATTATTTTTTAAATTTGTGTAGTGTGAAAGTGGTTAGATTGGATTGGTTTTTTTTTCTACACCCTACCCTAGCTAGAGCTACTTGCAAAATTCCTATTTTCTCCCTCTTACAAATTGAAATGACAAACCACTCCATTAGCGAAGCGGCGTCGTATTATACTCGGGCGAGGTACGAACACGGACCGGCACGTAGTTCTGAAAAAAAGCCCATAAGGCCCATTTACTACAAGCTCACTTGCCTTCATTTTACTAGAGAAAGCCCGTTCTCTTTTGTTAGTCCACAAAGCCAATTTAAATAGCTTGACTTTTTAATAATTAAAATGCATACATTTAATATTTTCAAAACACATTCTCTTCATTTTATTTCTTTATTTATTTTATGAGTTTAAGATTTATCAGCGGATTGGTATTAATCCATTTCAACTCCACCGTCACATGGTTCAAGTTTAGAGATTTATATTTCTTCCTTCCTTAATATATGTATTGGAAAAAAGTTTAACAATTGAGTTATTATTGTAGTTAGGTGTTTGTTTTTCTAAAAAAATATAAAACCCCAAATATCCAAGTTAGATTATTGTCCCCTTGCTGAATTTATAAAAATTGTAGACACCAAAAATATATTTTCACTCCACACTTCACCTTAGTTTATTAGATGAGTTGAGACAATACTTAAATTATCATAAATAGTGGATTATTATAAAAGAAAGATTATAATATAAAAAATATTATAATAACATGTGTTTAGAATGCATGATACTGTAACGAAAATTGTGATGACTTATATTTAAAGTACAAATTGGAATAATAAAACAACATCGATTATTATAACATTGTTAGAGAGTTATCATATAGTTGGAATGAATGGTTCTATGTTAATTTATCGATAATTATAATTATGTGTTAAAAACACATATAACGTTATTATAACTAAATCAAATTCACTTTTAATTAGATATCTTCTTTGAATAATTTTGGTCTTCCTCTCGAACTAAACAAAGTTGATTTTTTTTAATAGATAACAATTTCTTGATGGATGTTTTTGGTTCTCTCTCCCCTTTGATACTAACAAAAAATATTTTCTATTATATTTGATAT
Organism: Sicyos baderoa; assembly: GCA_037832685.1. NCBI lineage: Eukaryota > Viridiplantae > Streptophyta > Magnoliopsida > Cucurbitales > Cucurbitaceae > Sicyos > Sicyos baderoa. The sequence continues at coordinate 11,929,542 of JBBMEF010000008.1, read as the reverse complement.
TGAAATTTCCAATATCACGTACCTGTGTTTTATCATCCCCTTGCTTCTGCTCAATTGATCAATTAAATTATATTTAAGCGAAACATTATATGGATGAAAAGTCGCCCATTAATTAAATTATATGTTTGAAAATGGACAAAGAAGACGAATAATTGTTGACATTCTGTATTAATTAAAAACGGTGACGTAGTAGATTTAGTTTCAATAAATAAACGTAGAAAAAACTGCATGTTTTGCATTTAATAGATTTGACTTTTTTTTTCTGTGTTAAGGAGAAGAGAGAAAATAGAATGACTACCTTGTTTTTTTTTTTTTTTTTTAAGACAAAACACCGCGTATTTTAGTTATCAAAAGATCCTAACAAGGAAACAGAAACGGGCACAACTAGCTCCGCTTGGTATAAAGAAACTAACGATGGAGGAACATCTCCCATCCACATTAAAAAATCAGAAGAACATTCTGCCAGTTTAGCCAAATAATGAGCTAAACCGTTAGACTCGACGGCACCAAGTAAAAGATATAGAATTGAAGCGTGTACCTAATAGTTTAATCTCCTCCACCAGAGCACCCAACTCAAATTTGCAAAACACTTGACTATTAAACAATTGAATAACTAACTGAGAATTATAATCCCCTGTAAAGAGTCAAACCCCAATTCCAAAGTAAGAGTTAAACAATGTCGAATAGCCAAAGCTTCTAAAAAAGTAGAATCACCACCCCCATCAAAATGACTTCCTTGTGTTTGAAAGGAGATGTTATAAATATATTAATTTTATATTAATTTTTTTAATAATGTAATAATTATATATTTTGGATTGATTGATAAATTGAATATATTTTATTTATATTATATGGTTGAAAATTAAAAAATGATTGATGTCATTTTTTTTATAAGAATGTAATGTAACATTTTGCTATAACCACGCTATCGACCTTCGATATTATATATATATATATATATATATATATTGTCATAAAAACAGTTATTCAATGACATTAGTGTATTTTATGATTATAAAGTCTTAAATTTGAATTTTCTATTCCCAATTATTATAATTTAAAAAAAAAAATTGTTCCTATCAAATCCCCTTTGATATTTTATATAAACGAAAAACCAGAAGTGATAGAGGTAATAGCTATTTTGGATTTCATTTATATAGGCAAAATTATTATTTTGTCTCTTTAATGTTTTGTTTCTTAAATTTATTTAAATACGTGTATAATATTCTAGTTTTCCTATTCAATTTAATTAATGTTTTTTAATATAATAATAATAAAGAAATACTCTTGAAAAGTAAGTTTTTTTTTTTTTTTAGATTACAATAATTGGGAGTAGAGGAGACTCGAACCGAAGACCTCTAAAGAGATAGGTGAGCATTGATGCCAGTTGAGCTATTAGTCTGTTCGCCTTAGAAAGTAAGATTTATAGGTTGCTTTATTAAATGATTTGTTGGCATTTTATCCTAATATGTAAGTTTGTATCTTTTTTTTTTCATATATAAATGACAAATAATATTCATATTTAAGTTTGTCGGATACTACCTAACTATTGATATTTGAATCACATTTATTTTTCTTTATTTCATTTTATATTATCTTAGAATTAAAATAAAGTAGAAAGCATTTCATAGTGTGTGGATGTGATATCAATAATTAGGTACCTCGTCTAAATATTTCATTGTTTGGTGGAAATTTAATTCAACATCATCACGACTCTGACCCCTAAAATCGATAGTTGTAATCTCTTTTCCTCCAACCTATACTAAAAAGATGATATTGCAAATGAATTAGTAATTGAATCTACATTAAACGATAATTATAATATTTTTTTTGTTTTTGGCATATCGACAATATTTAGATTTCAAGAAAATTTATAAAAAATTAATTTTTAGATAGATGGTCACGTGCATTCCAAAGTCCACTTTCACTAATTAAACTATTTCACGATGGTTTGTAAACGAATTGACTAATTCATCTTTTTCTTTTTCATTGGATTGAACAAACAGCAACATTATTTCAATGAGAAGAAAGCTAGTGACAAACAAAAAGTGACAACTCATTCAAACAAGCAATATCCACAATAATTGTACTTTGCAAGTTCATATTTTTGTAAAATAACATTGGGATCTATTATATATGTAGTTCAAAACTATCAAACGGGTCAATGACACAATAATTTTATTATTTGATTGTAAACCCGTTCAACATCAATATTGTGGGCTTAAACCAAGAATTGGGGCATGTTTGGCTACGACGGGAAAGGAAGAGAAAGGAAGGGAAGTGATAATAAATTTGTGTTTGGTGAGAAAAGATGGGAAAGAAAGTAATAATAAATTGGTGTTTGGTGGGAAGGGAAGAGTGATGTGATATTTATATATAATAAAAATAATATATATTTAATCTTTTTGATATAATATTCATAATTGATTTTTTTTTCATTATCATTTTAAAATTTATTTAATTTCATTTATTCATAATAAAAAATTTAATGGATTATAAAATAAATGTTTATTAATATTTATTTTTATATAAAAAAATTCAAATGCATATATTGTCGAGAAAACTGAAAGCATAAATAATTAATAATATATATCTTGACATGTACACACGTAGATCTAAAGGGTTTCAAACTTAATTTTAACAATTTAATTTTGAATAATTTAATTTTTTTATACAAAAATTCGTTAATTTTCAGTTCAAATGATAACTCATTTTATTTTAATTGTTACTTAACAAATATTTAATTTTTATATATTTTGATCATTACCACTATTAAATAATTAAATTTGGTAATAAGATATGAACAATCAAAATACCAAAAATTTAAATTGTTAAATAAAAAAAATTGAAGGCAAAATTCAAAAAATTAAAATATAAATACAAAATAGGTTTGATAAAAAAAAATAATAATAAAGAGAAGAAAATTTGTAAATAGAAATTTAAAAAGAAAAAAATGGATTAAGAAAAGAAAAATGAAAAAATAAAAAAATAAAGGCTTGGTTATCCCTTCCTTTCCTCGGTGGGAAAAAATAACCCAACTGGCTAAACAGTGGGATAAAACTTCCCTTCCGTTCCTAATGATAACCAAGTGGGCCAAACATACCATTGGTATTTAACCTCCGCCCCTATATGTATTATATATATATATATATTATTATTATTATGTAGTTCCAACTATTTTGATATCTTAATTTTTAAATATGAATTGTACTTTCTGTTTTATTTTATTATAAAATGGGACAACCACACACTCGCACTCCAGAATCATAGGGAGAGATAGATGGAAATGGAGAATCTTCATCTTCTTCTCCAATTACTTTCCTTCACAGGTTTCATCATCCTCGGAGGATTCCTCCTTCAAAAATGGCTACTCCCCTATCCAAGCTCCCAAACACCCCCATCTCCACCAAAGCTCCCAATCTTCGGGCACCTCCTAAACCTTGGCTCCCACCCCCACATTACTCTCCAAACATACTCCCTCAAGTACGGTCCCCTCTTCCTCCTCCACCTCGGCTCCAACCCGACCCTCGTGGTCTCCTCCCCCCAAACAGCCCGCGAAATCACCAAAACCCACGACCTCGCCTTCGCCAACCGACCTAAGTCCGCCATGAACGACAAGCTCCTCTACAACTCCAGAGACATCGCCGCCTCCCCGTACGGCGAGTACTGGAGGCAAATGAAGAGCATTGCGGTTCTTCATTTGCTAAGCAACAAAAGGGTCCAATCCTTTCGGGGGATCAGAGAAGAAGAAGTGCAAGTGATGGTGGAGAGCATTCGTAACCGGGGCCGGGACGGCGCCCCGGTTAACCTCACGGAGGCGGTTTCCGGGTTGACGAACGACGTGGTTTGCCGGGTGGCGTTGGGGAGGAAATATGGGGCTGGGGAGGATGGGAAGAGGTTGAAAAGGGTTTTGTTGGAGTTTGCGGAGTTGTTGGGGACTTTTTGTGTTGGGGATTTTGTCCCTTGGTTGAGTTGGATTGATTGGATTTATGGGTTGGGGAACAGAGCAAACAGAGTGGCCAAAGAGCTTGATCTGTTGATTGAGAGAGTGATTCAAGATCATGGGGATGCCAACATTGATGATGCCTCTAACGATTTCGTTCATATTCTTCTTTTCATTCGAAAACACAACTCTCTTGGCTTTCCCCTCGAAATCGACAGCATCAAAGCTTTGATCTTGGTAATCTCTATACTTTACAATATTTGAATGTCAAGAAAATCGGTAGAAAATTAATTACTACACATATCTTTATAGATTGAATTCAGATCATTTTAATCTTACTCTTATGATGGTTACTTTGCTTTTGTTATTAATAAACATCTTGGTGCTCTTTTCATCATTGAGAGCAATTTGGGTGCACCTCGGTTAGCATCTCCACCGTGATACCTTGCATTTAGAGCCACACATCTTCTTTTTTCTTTTAATTTCTTTTTATAATAAATATAAAGTTAAAAAAGAGAAATGAGATGTGTGACACCAAATGTGCCACATGGGTGGTACCACGGTGGAAGTACTATCAGGGGTGCACCCAAATTGCTCTCTTCATCATTTATAGATTACTATTGGTGTATTATAATTGTTTGTATTAGTGTTAAGTAATTATAATAATAGTTACTAATGTTGCTTGAGATTTTTTGATAATTATAAGTGAAAAAGGTTTGGTATGGTGTAGATATAGATTTTAGAAAATGAGATTAACATGAATAGTGATAACTAGGGATCATTGCTCACTACTCTAGTAATTTTGTGATTCATTCATGACTTGTTAGTCCTAACCTATCATATACATTTATCTCAAAACTTTTGTTAGCACCTGTCTTTTTTAAATTAACTATGAGGACAAAATATTAAAGGGAAATTGTACTGGATGAATAGTCCAATTTTACAAAATAATTACAGATTTAGGTAAATTTGAAAAAATTTGCATCCATAGTCAAATATACAGTATAAATAATAATTATCAAACTATATTATGTATTAGTTATTCAGTATAAAAAAATATTACTTTATATCGTATATTTGACCATGGTTGCTAAATTCTTTAAAATTTGACTAGTGTTGTAAATATTTTATCAATTTGGTCTATTCCGGCAAAAACCTCAATATTAAATTTGTACACAAGTATTTATAAAAATACAAATAACCATTATTTATAAATGGAGAATAGTAAACTCTAAACTAATAAGTGTATCAAACTGAGAAGTATAAGATGATGAATTTAAATTGTGCGCTCCTAAATAACATTTGAATTTCAAAAAGTTCCAAACTTTGATAGTAAATCAATTTAGACTTTTTATTAGTTACCCATGTAGATTCAGTAATGTACATGAGTTTGATTTTAATCATTACACAGGACATGTTTGCAGCAGGAACAGACACGACATCCGTAGTAATAGAATGGGCAATGTCAGAATTACTAAAACACCCAGAAACAATGAAGAAATTAGAAACTGAAATCAGAGAAACAGGACAAAACAGAGCATATGTGAACGAGGACGACATAGAACAAATGCATTACTTGAAAGCTATAATCAAAGAAACATTGCGGCTGCACCCACCAATCCCGCTTCTGCTACCCAGAGAATCAATCGAGCACATAAAGCTAAATGGTTATGATATCAAACCAGGCACTCGAGTGATAATCAACGCATGGGCCATAGGCAGAGACCCAGAATCATGGTCCGAACCGGATGAGTTTAAACCAGAGAGGTTTATGAGCAGTTCGATTGATTTTAGGGGTCAGAATTTTGAGCTCATCCCATTCGGTGCTGGAAGAAGAGGGTGCCCTGGAATTGTGTTTGCAAATATGATTGATGAATTGGCTGTGGCGAATTTGGTGTATAAATTTGAGTGGAAGTTGCCGAATGGAGCAAGACCTGAGGATTTGGACATGTCTGGAGTTGCTGGCTTGACAATTCATCGCAAATTTCCACTCCTAGCTATGGCAACTCCTTCTCACACTCTCTATTAAGGATTAAAATCATGTACTTTAATTATTTTTTAAAGTTACTTTTATGCTTATTTATTTTTTAAAAATAATAAATAAATAATTTGAAAAGTAAAATAATCATTTTTTTTGTCAACATTATGATATGTAACTAACAATTTTGTTATCTCATAAATTAAAAATGAGCATTATTGAACATATTTTGAAATTTAGAGTAAAACTTGTCTATTTGATGGTAAGGACTTAGTCCTCCTTATTTTTTATGGTAGCCACAATTTCCTATTATTTGGTTTTTTTTTTTTTTTCTTTTTTTTTAAGAATTTTTTAAAGCTAAAATTTGTGACTATAATAGTCCCACCAGGAAATAAAAAATACTAAGTACTTATCCATATGAGTTAAGTTTTACTCTATTTTTTAACACACATGAAAATAATACATATATAAAATGTATTAAAATATACATACATGAAATAAATGATAATTTGAGTAATAATACATTATCTATATGCCACAATATTGTCTCATATATGTGGGTAGGGAAGTAATGTTGAATACACAGGCCACAAAATGGGTAACCATTATTTCCAAAAAAATATCTAATGAGTTGAGGTTTGATGCCTTAAAAGATCATATTATAAAATGGGACAACCACACATTTCCACTCCCCAAACATAGAGAGAAATGGATAATCTTTGTCTTCTCCTCCAATTAGTTTCCTCATCCTTTTCATCATCCTCTTCCTCCTCCAAAAATGGCTACTTCCTAATCCAAGCTCCCAAACACCCCATCTCCCCCAAAGCTTCCAAACATACTCCTTAAAGTATGGTCCCCTGTTCCTCCTCCACCTCGGCTCAAACCCGACACTCATCATCTCCTCCCCCCAAACAGGCCCAAATCCACCATGAACGACAAGCTCCTCTACAACTCCCGGGACATCGCCGCCTCCCCCTACGGCGAATACTGGCGCCAACTCAAGAGCATTGCCGTCCTCCATCTCCTAAGCACCAAGAGGGTGCAATCCTTTCGGGCGATCCGGCGAATACTGGCAAATTTGGTGCATAGTTTTGAGTGGGAGTTGCCAAATGGAGTAAAGGCAAAGGATTTGGATATGTCTGAAGCTGTTGGGTTAACCATTCATAGGAAATTCCCACTTGTGGTTGTGGCAACTCCTTGTTAGAGAATTATCTATTCTTACTAGAGATGTTCATGGGGCGGGGCGGAGCTGGGAAATGCCCTTCCCGTTCCCATCTTCGCTAACAAAATCATTCACCATCTCCAACCCCATTTAGGTTGTGGGACTCACCGCCCCTCGTTCGGGGCAGGTCCCCGCGGGGCCCCGGCCCCACGGTAAAAATGGACATCTTTAATTTTTACATTAGTTCTCGTCTCAATCAAGTGGTATTGATGAACTTCAATCAAGTGGTATCGATGAACTTCAATCAAGTTTAAGCCGATTGAAAACCATGAAAGTTGAAATATTTAGTATATAATTATTATTATTGTAGGGTTAATCATAATCTTTCTATTTAGTCATCAAAGCTTGAGTTTGTTTTCATTTCTATATCTTGACGGGAAGCTTTTAGTTGGAAAGAATAAGAATAACGATGAAAAAGATGATAATTAGACGAAGAAAAAAAATACGAGGGAAAGTATTTTTTGGTGATGCGTATGGAGGGAGAGAAATGATTATTATTTAAAATGCATCTAATGATTGTATTTATTTATTTTTAGTACAACATCTAATGATTATATTGATGAAGAAGTTATATGTGTTTGGCGCACATGACTATAATGAACATTAGAAAAATGAAAAATGATTCGGAAAAAAATATAAAACGGTCATTAAAAAATGAGATTACGAGAAGTTCAAATAATGATATTGATAAATGTACTAGTATGATCATAGGATGATATTTTTTTGTGGCACAAAAATAAACAAGAGATTGATTCATTTATAAAAGATATAAATAACCTTTTATACACAAGAATTCATATATCCATAAGATTAAAAAATAAAACATGTATCCATAAATTTATAAGGAAGAAAGGAGAATGCCTTTAAACTTTGTCCATTTAAATCAATGGCAAACTCTAAATCTATAAGCGTGTCAGTATCTGTTTGATAATCATTTTTTTTTTTTTTTTTATCGTTTAATGTTTCCTTACTTCACGTCTCTAACCTTAGTTGTTAGAGTATATTGGAGTCCATTGAAGTTTAGGTTAGGTTAAGATAGTAGTATATATACATCATGTTTAGGGTTGTATTGTGTGGCACAATGTAGCCTCCACACCTTCTTCTTCAATAATGAAATTCTCCAAACCTCAATCCTTCAACAATGGCTTCCATCATTCTTCTCGTTGCATCTCAAATCATTACATTAGTAAATCAATTTGTAATTACCGTTTAATGTTGACTCAATTGACTAATTCATTTGCATGTTCCCTTACTTCACGTCTCTACCTTCGAAAATTATAAAGCTTCTATACCACAAGAAATAAATGAGTTATATAATTATTATTTATAAACGAATTGACTAATTAATTCATCTTTTTTCTTTTTCAATTGATTGAACAAGCAACAACATTATTTCAATTGTTGCAAAAAAAAAAAAAAAACATTATTTCAATGAGAAGAAAGCTAGCTAGTGACAACTCATTCAAACAAGCCAGTTTCCACAATAATTGTACTTCGCAAGTTCATATTTGTGTAAAATAACATTGGATCTATTATCTAGTTTCAATTATTTTGATATCTAAAATTTTAAGGGGTTTTTGTAATAATAGATTAAATTGATAAAATATTTATAATAATAGGCAAATTTGAAAAAGTTTAACAATTCAAATATACGGTAGAAAGTAATATTTTTTATGCTGAATAACTAAATACATAATATAGTATGATGAGTATTATTTATATGATATATTAGACTATGAATGCTAAATATTTTCAAATTTGCTTAGATTTGTAATTATTTTGTAAAATTGGACTATCTAGTACAATTTCTCAATTTTTAAATATTAATTGTACTTCCGTTTTTTCTTAATATATTTTAATTGTACGTGATTTTTTTTTTTTTTTTGAACATGGATGAATTTTGAACTTTGAAGTTTGTTCGGTTAAGTTCATTAGGAGTTCCAAAACCCAAGAAATAATAGCAAAATGATTAAGGATTGATTGCCACTAAAATTCTCTATTCAAAAAAGAGAAAAAGAAAAAAATGATTGTGACTAAAATTAAATTTTGAGCCACAAAATAGTAAGGGATAAGATGAAAAGTCTACGCACGGTTCATTTAGATAACATTTTAATTTTAAATATTTTGAAAATGCGACGTATAAAATTGATAGGATATTTTAAAAAAATATCAACAAAAAATTCTATCATAAAATTTTAATTCAAGCTTTATTGAAAATACTAAAACTAAATAATTTAACATGTAAAGATAAACTATACTTAAAAGAAGTGAAGAATTTTGATATTCCTAACATTTTTCTTTTATAGGAAAATATTATTTAGTTTAAATATTTTTATCCAATTCCATTTAGGAAAAGATTATTAGTTTGAATATCTTATAATCCAATTCCATTTAGGTAAAGATTATTAATTGTTATGAAATTGATTGCTCTATAAATAAACTTTTTAATCTCGAGTTTAAGAATTCCTAAACTTTTAGCATAATTCTTACTTACCTATTTCCAAACAAATATTATTGGACTGTTAAACTTTATCACAGTTATCATTAGGTGAGGTTCTCGTAAACGGAACAAATATTATTTCAATAATTATCACAAAATATTGGATCATATTTGTTGACATCTCTCTGACTTTATTTATTTATTGATTATTTCTCAGGAATTTTGATAGCATGGATGATCTGGAGTCTGCATCTAATAGGTTGTTACAGTAATACGAGCAACTTTCTTATTTTTAACTATCATATTTGTTTTAGTTGTCGTGAAAATAGTCGATGTGTACGAAATTTGACTGGGATACTCTCTTTTATTAAATAAATTTTCTTTTATTAAAATAATTTATTTAATATGATGATATTTGAATTTTACGAATTGATTCGACACAGGAATAGAAGTCGAGGAGGCTTATTGGCCTTTTGTTGTTGCCTTTTATTTGGAGTAGTACTTTTAGGCCTTATCACATGGTTTTTTATTTGGCGAAATCCAGACTCTGATCATAGAATGATTCTCAATTTTGAGGTACATAATTTCTATTTATTATTTGCTTGATTTCCTTTTTTTTTTCTTTTCCAATAATAAATATATATATATATATATATATTATTATTGTAATATCATTAATTTTCAGTTGGTTTTACAAACAACATATGGCAACCAAATACAAAGTGATTTGAACAATTTCAACAAATTATCTCCATCCTTATCATCAGGTTTCCTTCTATTATATTTAAGAAAATTATCCTAATTATTTTATTTTATATTCCAATTCTTCTTCTTTTTTCTTTTTATAGTTAACTAAGAAAACCTTAATAATAATAATAATAATAATAATTATTATTATTATTATTATTATTATTATTATTATTATTATTATTATTATTATTTTATCTTTCCAGACGTAGCTGCCTATCTAATTGAACTCTCTCCGCAATATTTTTCTGCCTCTGCATCGGTAAATTATTATTATTTTTATTGTTTTTATATTTGTGATTTTTGGCCACATATATAGTTACTCTAGATCCCAGAAGAAAAAAAAGAAAAAAAAAAAAAAAAAAAAAAGAAAAGAAAAAAAAACAGATTCAAGAAATAATCTTATAACTTTTTCCAGACCATTAAATCAACTCATTAGAGATTTGACTTTTAACATTATTATTATTATTATTTATTTATTTGAGATGATTTGATTCTTAACATTAGGCCTCTATTATTTTTGGTGAATCCTGATCAAAATAAAATTAGTTAGCCAATTTTGTTCAAGTTATTTTTATTAAAATTTAAAATCTTTTTTTTTTTTTTGTAGTTGATTTGATAATCATAATAATTTTAATATAAAAAATGACAATAAACTTATTAAGAATATGGTTGCAACACATATAAATATTCCAAAATTTGTATATTTTTTTATACACAAAATTGTATTAAATAAGAGAAGATCATGAATATATCATATTTTTATGGATATGATAAGTTTGGGTGAAACTAAAAAAAATTAGTTCACTGAGTTTTATTTATTTATTTATTTGAAACCTTAATTTTTATTTATATACAGGTTGAGAAAGGTGTAAAACTATTCAAACATTGGAATTCTGATTATGATTCTCTTGCGGCGCAAGCAACTGAAGATTTTTCTCAAATGAATTTAATGGAGCCCGCTACCAACAATAATGACACACAATATATTGTGGTAATTAATTTAATCTAATCATTTTTTTTTAGGGAATTTGCATTTATAGCAAATTCCCTACCCCACATTAGAATTATAGCAATATTTTAAAAATATTGTAAGTATAACAATTTTTTTTCGGATACTATTGATAGACTCTATCGAACACTGTTGATTGGAGTCTATCAGACTCTATTGATGGAATCTATCAGACACATTAATGATGGAGTCTACCGACACTATTGATATATAAAATCTGATTTTGTTATATTTGTAAATATTTTTTTTTTTTTTTTTTTACGTTATTGTAATATACATGCAAATTCCCCTTTTCTTTATACAATAATATTAAAAAAAAGATTCAAACCTTAATGACATGAATATTAAGTTATTGCTGTGCCATATTCTAGTTGGCTTAAACTAATCACATTTAATTAACCAAATAAGAGTTTCTTTTTTGTTTAAATACCAAATAATTAATGAGTTTTTTTTTAATTAATCTTGGTTACTTTATAAACAGGTCAAAATACTAGTGTCTACTGAGGCTCTTGATTGCACGATTCCAAAACCCTAAACCTCAAAAGATGTCATCGTAGCATTGCGCAGCATCAATTCAATTTATTCTAGGAGTACTCAAATTAATTATCCAGCAATATTGGTTAGTATAATTTCTTTTCCTTCTAATTAAATGTTTTTCATATATATAATTTCTTTTTTTTGAATTTATTTGTTCTATGTTTGTTTGTAGGGTCAAGATCTATTTTGGACACGTCGTCCACTAAATATTACTCAAGTTCCATCACTGAAGTTAATCATTCATCCTTGAGACATCGAAGATAATTTAGTATATAGTTATTTAATTACTAACCTTATATTTATCATTACATAGATAGAAATATTGCTGATATTATTTGTTTTTCATTTTTACAATTTATCATAGAATATAAATGAATTATTATTTATGTAGAAATGGGTTATTACCTATTATTATTTAATCTATTATAGAATTAGTTACTTATTGTAATATTCAAATTGCAATGATGGTTAGAAAAACTAGTTACATATTATAATTATTTTATTTAACCACTTTTCATTCTTTACAAAATCATTTTTTATAATCCTCATGCATGCTCACTAAATTATTGTGTTTATAATTATTTTATACACTTTAAAAATAAATTTCAATTTTTCATCGTTACTTTATTCACTTCAAATATAAATAGTCAAGAGAGAATTTTTCATGTATAACAAAAATTGGATAAAAAATTGCGTTTATAGCACATTTTTATCAAAAATTGGTTTATAGCAAAATTTTGAGGGATTGATCACAGTTCAATCACTATTAATTGATTGATGAGCTCAATCACTTTTCAAACTGATTGAATACAATCAAATATTGCTGGTTGAGTTTAATCACTCAGAATTTTGCTATAAACCAATTTTTGATAAAAATGTGCTATAATTCTAATAAAAAGTATACAGCTTCTCCATATCCCCCATAATTCAAATAATGGTTATAACCATTTTAATTCCGTGAGTTCACTCTACCTTCAACCCATCACAAATCAAACTTAAGACCCTTTAACCTTAATTTGTTTATTTTTGGAACAAAAATAGCCGTAAATCTCTAACCTAATACCGAATTTTAATACAACGAGGGTGTTGGCGAATATCTGTACGTAGAATTTCTTTAAGTATCTAGTAGTCATTATACGTACACCCTGCTTGAAAATTCATTATACATTAACTATACATCTCTATCTTGCGACATGGTTATCATTATTATGCGTATTTCAGTCTCGTTGTTGTACAATGAGATGCTAATTAATATCTTAGAGCTCTCATCAATAGCAAGTGCATGCTGATGCAATTAATTCAATTAGTTCACTGATTGTAGTGGAGTCTAATTGGCTTCTAAAACGATTGTTGTGGTTCATCGTTTCCATAACGCGCATATATATATATATATATAATACAAAATCCACTATATTACCAAGATTTGGTTTTTTTTATATATATATATATATATATAATAAAGGAGTTTCAAACGTGTAACTTCATGGTTATTAAGTTGTAGCCGATAGACTTTTAAGTATTGAGATTTGGTATTTGAGCTAATATCTTTTTTAACAAATAAGCTGAGATGATAAAGGAAGCAAGTTGTGGGAGCCGGGAGGAGATAATTCCTTGATTTGAGGAACCAAAAAAGGCATGTATGTAGCTATTGCATGATTTAATTATTTCTAAAAAATTAGCCATATGCTACTATTTCTCTCCTATAAATATGACATTAAATGAGAATTTAATCTAAGAATTACTCGTTTGGAATTTAAACTTGAGAGTGAGCATTTAAAGTTGAGGGTCATTTGTGTAAATATCCAAGTGGAGAGAAACCCTAAAATGAATTTGGAGTTTTCTCCTATTTGTTGAGTTTTTACAGCATTGGATAGATTTTGCTGAGTTACTTGGTAATTTCTTTTCCTCTTCTGATTGATGTTTTTACTCTACTTAGTTTAATTTTAGATGGCCTATCATTGTTGTATTCTTTTTTTCGAAAAAAGATACTTGTACAGAGAAAAATTACAAAAAAGCTCTCCTATCACCCTCTCTTCCTTTATCGTGTTTGTGGACTATATGAAATTGTATGCTTGCTGGACACATTAAAAGTGTCTAAAACCTCCATGTTTGCCTAAATATTACATTCAATTATCACAACAAGCATCCATCTGCATCCCAATACGCCGACGCGAGAGAGATGTTAAGCCCTAATTCAAATTTAAGAGAAATATTATTTAATTTTCGTAAGTTTTTTTTTTTTGATGTCCGTGACTGTCCGGGCCAGCTTACGTGCACAAGGAAATCCGAAGGAATTAATTCTTAGGTAGGTGGCCACCATGTGATTTGAACTCATCACCTTATGCACCACAAGACCCCCATGACCAATTGAGCTACTCCATAATAGTTGGCATCTTGTACGACCTAGTAATCATGAGATTACATGTTCGAATCCCCCTTCCCAAATTGTATCAAAAAAAAATTAATGATTATCAAATATGGACCTAAACTAATAATTTCCACGAGATTATTTATATAAATTTGACTTCAATGTAAGTTCTCATAAACTTAATAAATATTATTCTCAAAAATGGATTATTTTATTTGATATCACTATGACTAATTTATTTAGTGATTATTTTTCAGAAATTGATATTCGATGGGTGATTTAGAAGCTGCATCCAGTAGCATGAAACAGTAATATATGAGCAACATTATCCTAATCTCATATGAATATATTATAATGTTTTTAAATTGCTTTGTTTTTATGAATGGAAAATTCAAATTTAAATTTTATTAATTTATTTGACACAGGAATAGGAATAGTAGGCCAAACCCCATAGTGGGGTGTTGTTTGCTTCTACCTGCTGTACTACTCCTATGCCTTTTGTCATGGTCTATTTGGCGAAATCCAGATTTAAACCATAAAATGATTCTCAATTTTGAGGTACATAATTTCAATTTATTATTTGCTTCATTTTTCTTTTCTTTCTCTTCCAATAAATAATATATTGTTGAACACCGATTCTTTATAGAAAACACCAACATTTTTTATATTAAGACCGTTAAGAAAAAGATTACAAAACAAGTGTTTAGAACCCATATTACAAAATTATCTCTCTTTAAAGGTACTTTGTAGGAGTACACTATTCTTTTTCTTAGATACAAAATATGGTAGCGTATTTATAGTATGAGCTAGACAATATAGACCATTGTCTAGATACTTCCTCCAAATATTTAGATATCTTTCATTTTCTAAGACATTT
This sequence comes from Sicyos baderoa, assembly GCA_037832685.1. NCBI lineage: Eukaryota > Viridiplantae > Streptophyta > Magnoliopsida > Cucurbitales > Cucurbitaceae > Sicyos > Sicyos baderoa. The sequence continues at coordinate 11,914,418 of JBBMEF010000008.1, read as the reverse complement.
TTTAGATGTCTAAAGATTTCAAATTCTAAATACTTCTCCATTTACTAAGAATCTCCTAGATAATGAATTATTCTTTAAATTGGCTAATTCTATTTCAAAAAAAAAAAAAAGGCTAATTAGTAATTTGAGCTCTCATAATTATTAGGCTAAACTTTGCTTGATGTAACATATATTATTATATATGTCTTGTTTTTTTATCATTAATGTTCAGTTGGTTTTACAAACAACAAATGGCTACCAAATACAAAGTGATTTGAACAATTTCAACCCATTATCTCCATCCTTATCATCAGGCTTCTTTCTATCTATCGAAGAAATCATACCAATTTAATTTATTTCAATTTCTTTTTTCTATTCTTTTTTAATTAAAAAACCTTATTATTATTATTATTATTATTATTATTATTATTATTATTATTATTATTATTATTTATCTTTTCAGAAGCAGCCGCCTATCTACTCGAACTGTCTTCACCGTATTTCTCGGCCTCTGCATCGGTAAATTTTGTTTTTATTTAATTAAATTGTTATTTTTATATTTTTGTGATTTTTTTTTAGTGCATATTTGTTTTTTTTTTTTTGCTCGAATGATTATCTAGCCACATAGATTGAGAGTAATTAGTTTTGGTCATCATAATTGTTTTTAAAGATTTTTAATAATAATTAAGAGTGATTAGTTTCAAACCAGTGATAGATCATGAACCCCAACTATTGAGGTAGTCGGCGAGTTTTGTTCCAAGTTACTTTTATTAAAATTTATTCTTTTTTTTAATATTCGTACCAGTTTGTACGCAACTCAATTCATTTCATCGGATATATACCGTTGGACTATTTGAATGTCAATGAGACTTATAGAAAATTAATTTAAGTAGGCGGTTATCATAAATTGAACTCATTGTGAGTACGGTGGGTTAGAATATAAATAAAGTTGAGAAGATCATAAATTTACGTATACCTCGACTAATGTTCTGACGGGCCAACTTTCATGCATCTTGATTAATGTTCCTACAACATTTGGATATCAAGAAAACTCTTAGGAAATTAATTTCTAGGTAGGTGGCTATCATGAGAATTGAACTCATCCCCTTGTGCATTTTAATACTTCATTTGACTAATTGAGCTACTCAATGATGGATCTAAAAATAATCTTTAAAAACCTATTTATTTATTTTATTGAAACCTTAATTTATTTATATACAGATTGAGAAAGGTGTAAAATTATTCAAAAATTGGGAGGCAGACTATGAGAATCTTGCGGTACAAGCAAGTGAAGAATTTTCCCAGATGAATTTGAAGGCTGCAAACAATGATGAGACCCAATATATTGTGGTAATTAGTTTAACTATATCACATCTAATTTACCAAATAAGAATTAATTAATTAATTAATTAATCTTAATTACTTTATAATTAAACAGGTAAAATTACTAGTGTCTACTTTGAGTCTTGATTGCAACATCACAACTTCAAGAGATGTGATTGCAGCATTGCGCAGTATCAGATCATTGTACTTCAACGATGTATTTGGTCCAAGAATATTGGTTAGTGTGTAACTCTTTTTTTTCTTCTTCTAAATAAATGCTATTCATTATAGTTTTTTTTTTTTTTTTTTTTTTTTTTTTTTTTTTTTTTTTTTTTTTTCCCTTCTTTTTTTTCCCCCCCCCCCCGAGCCTTT
>JBBMEF010000008.1:11888983-11912644 GCA_037832685.1 Sicyos baderoa | reverse complement strand
TATATATATATAATGCCATAAATAATATTAAAATATGTGTGTCCTTTTTTATATATAAAAAATAAACAATTCCAAAATTTTGAAGACTATCACTCTTAGATAAATCGCTTAGATAAATCTATGATCATATACTTAAAAAACTAATTTACTACAAACTTTTTAGCAATTAAATATTATAAGGCAAGCATTTATGTTGTGAAAATAGTTTCTTTATACCGAAGCCAAAAACACTCACAAATATTACAAATAAAAAAAATTAAAAAAAATTGAGCTTTTGGGGGTAAAAAAATGCAATGAAGTGGTATAATAGGATCATAAGGAATATGTTTGCACCAAGAAATAATGCAAATGAATCATATTAAGGTAGAAAATATAGAAGGGAGATGACCATATGTAAAAGCTTTTAATTTAAGTGCAAAATATAGACATAATACGTGGATATCAAATGGGAGGGAATGGACAATAAAAGGCAAATGTTGGCTTTTTGCCAATTATCTCAAATTAGTTCATTAATATTTTGATGATAACAAACTTGAATTTTTGTAATGGTATTTTTAGAGTTTTGAAGTGTTTATTATGTAGATCTTGAAGAGACGGTTACAACGCATTTTGGATTGTCCAAATCAGAATTAAAATGAGGAAGTTACGGACAAATGAAGATTGGAAGAAAAATAGCCTATAGAAAAACGGGTTTTTCATTCTCAAATTAATTCCTTTTGAACCTAAACTCATTTCACCTTATTATCATTAAATTTCAGCCATATACTACATTTGTCATAAATACAATGGCTAACATTCATCATATTCTCATGAACTCTTGTTCGTCGATCATTTTGCCATAAATCCAACGGATACCTTTCATCTTCTTTCCAATAAATTCATAATTTCAACAACAACGTTTTGACAGCAACTATCATATTCAAAACAGCCCCAAAAAGTTTGATTTAGTTCACACATTTCGGTGCATTACAAATTTTGTGAAAAAGTTGTCATTGTTCAACTTGCGGATTTTGCCTACGAGAGGTATTTTGTAAGTGTTATTTTTATTTTATATTTGGGATTCGTATTAAGGTGTGGGTAGGTTGTGAGAAAGGTAATTGGTTTAATCTTGAACCAACAAAAGGATTTGAGTTTCTCTTTAGCCTAAAAAAAGAGGGTAGTAGTGGTTTAATCTTGAACCCGTAAAAGGATTTAGGTTTCTCCTTAGCCTAGGAAAAAGAGGGACATGACGGTTTGGTTCTCATCCCGCAAGAGGATCACTAGTAAAATACCCAAGAAGTAGTCTTGGGAGTGAATTAGGGATTTCCGAACCACTATAAATTTCGGTGTCGTTCTCTCTTCCCTTAACTTTTACTTTCCGTTATTTAATTCTTGCTATCATATTTGTTTGTTTGGTGATTTTAGATTATCAATGTTAAATCATAAAACATATTTTTAAAGTACTAAAAAGTTGGCAAACCCTGTTCATCCCTCCTGTGGCTTTCGATCCTACAGCAAAGACAAAAGGCAAAAGAAAAATGGAAAGTGAATAACTATTTTTCTCTATTTAATATTTGTGACGTACGATCATATTAATTGATGTAACGAGTCATACCACTTAACCCTATAATATTTAGATATTAAAAAAATTAATATAAAATTCATTACTAGGTAGATGATCACTATGAATAGATCTCATCACGTTAAATGCTCAAAGATCTACTTTGATCACTTGAACTACTCCATGGCCTCCCTCTCTCAACCATTAATTAATTAATTAATTAATTTGATAGGTATATATAGAATATTGTATTGTAACTGAAACATCTAACTTTGTTATTATATAGCTTTATTTGTGATGGACAGACACATAACCAAATTGAGTTATGCCTTAAATTCACATGGCCTTGCCTCCCCCTCTCAACCAAATTAATCAAATAATTCACCAACAAACATCAACCTCAACTCTCCCTTTAATTTAGAATATGCTTCACTTTCATTTGAAGATAATGCTTTGATTTCGACTTCACAATAATATCATCAATACTACGTGTCGACTCACAAATGTTCTTGATTTTAAATGTTAAAAACTTTCATTTGAAGATAATTGTTTCCTTCTTTTTTCTTCTCTGTTTTTAAGATAATTCTTTAATCTTTTTATTGAGTTTGATATGGAGAGAAAATATAAAATAGATATTAATCTCCTCATTGTAAGTGTATATATAAGGATAGATCATAACTGAATTAATAAAAAATATCTACAACTACATATGATCAGATCTAGAACTCCAAGATACATAAAAATGAGTTATAAAATATATAATTATTCAATAGCCCATTTCTTAAATTAGATTGAATAAATCAAGAAATCAAAACTTGTAACATATGAAATAAAAAGCTATGATATCATCAATAAGGGTGTTTATACAATGATACAAAATGAGATGAGATGATTGAAATAAAATATCTATATCATATAACTATTCTATGCTTTCTTACGACCGTTTGAAATAAAATAGTATAATGCAAAACATTTTGACAATTCTAAAATCATTTCCTATATACTTAAAATATGAGAATAAATTAGCAAAATGAATGCAATTAATGAAGAAAAATGGGAACAGTGGAAAAAGAATCTTAGATCACTATTATTTCAATTAATGTAGAAGTCAAATGTGGAGAACCTAGCTCCCCACTTTTTATTTCCCAAGGAATTTTGGCTTTACATCACACTATTCAATTGCAAGTTGTTCCCTCAAATTTTAGCTTTAATTTTGCATTCCCTTTCTCCAATCAATCTAAATATGTTTGCATCATTAATTTATAAGAATTTCTCAATTCAATTTTTATTTTTAATATCTTGGATTATTTTTTCGTTAAATAAACATTTTAGATGGCTACACGTATCTCGCTATATTTTCCTCACCATTAATGTGTTACATGTTATTCAATTCCTACATGATATTCTTTGCTTTCTAGAAGAATATAATAATGGACATTCTTCTTGCGGTTGCTTCATTCCTTCTATACACTTTTACGTTAACATGATGGTTGGAAATTAGACTAAAGTGCCTACAAATGAGGATCTTTAATATATAAGTGAAAAACATCTCTATTGATATGATATTTTTCCAATACGGACACAAACAAGATCATGAAAATTTATATTGGCTTAAATATAACAATATCATATTAATATAGAGATGTGTGAGATATGCCTATCAAATAATATGAGAGACAAGTTATTTATATAGAGATGTATGCGGTATGCCTATCAAATAATATGGAGATAAGTTCTTGCCTTAACAATGTGGGTGAAAGATTTTAGTATATTTTGTTCAAATGAAAGGAAAATTAAGCATTCAACTAAAGTTTCACATAACAAAGTTAGACAATATCACATCGACACGAAGATATATCGTCCCTAACAATAATATATAGGGAAATTGTACTTTGATAGTCCAATTTTACAAAATAATTACAGATCTAGGCAAATTTCAAAATATTAGCATTCATAGTCAAATATACAATATAAATAATATTCATCATACTTTATAAAAAATATTACTTTGTACCGTATATATAATTATGGTTGCTAAATTTTTTCAAATTTGTCCTATAAATATTTTATCAATTTGATCTATTTTTACAAAAACCCCTAATATATACTTCAATGTATAAATTATTATATATAATTTAATATTTCATTCATACACTGCCTGTCTATCTAAATTGTCCATGAATCATTCATGAATTAAACTTTCATGTTTCTTTGTGAAGCAAAAGTTTGGCCAAATTCCTTTGATCCCTCCGAATATGCGTCCAAGTTTCAATATTCGATTCTCCATATTATAATAATAATAATAATAATAATACCTAGAAAAATGTTCTAAAGTCACCTCCAAACCCAAAAAGGGTATTTGCGTAAAAGTCCATCCTTGTGACGCCAACTAATAATATTTGGCCAACCACAAGACTTTTAATTTCTCTCCAAACTAAATTGAAGACCCCACTTTACCCTCGTGTCACTTTTTCTTTTTAACAAAATTTCCAATTAATTAAAATATTAATATTTCCCAGACGGCCGCCGGAATCGGAATCATAAACCCCCTCTTCACCGGACGATAATCTCTGCAATTTCAAAACAACGAATCAGTCGTAAAAAACAAATCCAAAAATCATAATAAATATTTCTGTTAAAAAAGAAAGAAAAAACTCACACGTGTTTGATGGATGGCACGTACAGAATTGAATACGTGTCGAACAAGAATAAGTAGTTGCGGCCGTTCAGATTGTTCGTCGTCCAACGGCAACGCAAATCAAGGCACACAAATTTACACAAAAGTAATTTTTATAATAATAATAATAATACAATAATATTTTTGAATGGAGAGATCACGTGACCGGCCGCTCTCCGACGGACTCACGGCCACCGTGCGCGGCGGAACACGACGGAGATTCAGATTTCAAAGATCAAGATTGTGATTGACAATTCCTCTCGCAAAGACTCCGGCCGGATTAGAAAAAAAATTCTTCAGCACAGAATCAATTAATTCAAAAGTTTTTTTTAACAGCTATGTTCAACAATCAATCAATCAATCACAAGCCAAAAATTGTAAACTAATTTGTTCTGTTTTCGATTTTTTTTCATCATCATCTTCTACCTAGGGTTTATCCTCCAGTTCGAATTTAGGGATTTCATCTCAGTTCCTGTATGCGCAATGGACGCCGGAGTACAAAAACCTAGGGCTGCCGTGGCAACAAGTTCTTCCATGGCAATTCCTCGGTCCGACGAAGTATTTACTAGGAGGCGAAAAGGTCCGGCGGATGAATCTGTACGGCGGAGAACAGATCCGGTCGTTGATTCTGTATTGCGGTGAGTTCGGAAGCGAATCTACGCCGTAGCAGGGAGAATTAGGAAGAGTGGAACCCTCGCTCGACGGAGGCGAAACTTGCTTGAGAGATTTCGGAGGCGACAGAACGGATCTGATTTTCAGAGGACGCAACAACGAGGAAGAAGCACGATCGTATTCCTCGACGATATTGGCCAAATCTTCGTCAGATTTGACGGAAATCAAGGTTTCCAAATCGCCGCCAGGCAATTGACACTTCAACGTAACGGAAGAGCCGCAGAATTCTACGAGCTTCACCATCAACTCTGCAAAACGAAACAGAAACGCATACATAAACACCTACAGAAATTACGAGTTTCAGAAACGTAGAAATGACGAGAGATAACGAAATACGAACCGCAAAACGAAACGGAACGATCGACGGCTAGAACTCTGGTGAGACCGCCGGTGTAGCGGAGTTTACCGTCGGTTTGACGAGGACGAATCTTGCCGCCGTAGCTACAGAGAAATTTTAGGGTTCCGGCTTGGGCATCGGATTTCATATCTTCTGTAGAGCTGTGAGTGAGTTGAAGAAATAAAAGAGAAGTCTCGAGAAAGAAAGAAAAAGAAGAATTGTTGAAGAAGAGAAGTCTCTGCAAACCTTAGGCAGTGATTTTGTCGGGTATTTAAAGGGGGGAGAGGAAGAAACCTAAAGTGGGACCCACGCGCTTAAAACGAAATTAGTATGACTATGAAACGACGTCGTTGAGGAAAATTGGAATATTCTTCGAAATTCGACCCTCCACGTGGCGACCTGACATTGGTCACTTCTTTCGGGCTTCAAATTTTTTGTGAAGCTTCTTTTTTACTTTTCTCATTTTTCCTACTTTTCTTTTAATCTGCTACAAACGATTAAAGTCAAAAAAGCGTATCAACATTTAAATTATTTACCAATTTCTTATACAATCTAGTGATCAGGAGCTTAAACTTCCTTATGAATTATAATGTTTGAATCCCCATTATCAACTCTTATTTTTTTTTCAACAAAAATAAAAATTTTACCGTTTTCTTATACAACCTAGTAACTATAAGATTACATATTCAAATTTTATTTTCTAATATTATTATAAAACAAATCATCATATTGTTGTAAATAAAATATAAATATAAAAAAATATATAGTTTTTTTCTTGATTATCAATTGTAGTTAATCTCTAAATAAAATTATATTCCATTTTTAAACATGTTAAATCACAATTAAAGAACATTCAAAGTCTTTTATTAATTCAATATTTAGGAATAGTTTTTCTATTATATATGATATCAATTAAGCTTCCTTATAAATTATAATGTGCAAAGTTGAGCAGCCGAAACAGAGATAATTGAATGCCCTCACAAGGTTAACGACTTTCAATATGATACATTTTAAAATTTCATCACACTGAATATATATATATATATATATATAACCTTAGCTCTTCATAATTTCCATAATTGGATCATATATCCTCTTCCATTACACTGTCTTTAAGAAATATGTATAGTATTTTTTATTTTACTTATGTTCATTAGAACTGAACTCAATTGATATGATGATTGATATATAAGAATATATTTTCACCCTCAAATATCATTCAATGGTAGCAAACAAAAAATAATCATCTTTTAACTATCACGAGGTAGCCTAATTGGTCATAGAGGATCTTAGGTGCATAAGGTGATGCGTTCAAATCTCATGGTGGCCACTTACGTAGAAATTAATTTCAAATTAATAACCACATGTTTCTTTGGCATCCAAATGTTGTAGGGTTCGGTATGCCCCGTGACATTAATCGAGGTGTACTTATGCACGCAAATTGGTCCGAACAGTCACAGACATCAAAAAAAAAAAAAAAAAAACAAAACAAAACAAAAAACAAACATTTCACGAACTTCATCACTTTTCTCAATTTTAGTCTCTTGTTTTTTATGTACGAAAGCATATTGTCCTGTCCATAGAAAAATAAAAGTAAAATGATGGGAAAGGGATAAAAGGAAAGAGATGGGAATTCATTGGAGGGAGTCCAAAATAAACTAAACCTGAATAAAACTAAAAATAATACATTGTATAAACAAATTCATGACGTGTGTCTTAATGAATAATAATATAAAAGAGCATGCTACGTACTTAATTTTAAAACAATTATAAATAAAATGCCTTTTTTAGATAATATTTTTATCATTATATTTAAGGGAGTGCTTTCAAATTTTGACTTCAATTAGCCGAATATTATTTTTAAAGGAAGTGAGAACACATATTATGAAAATTATATTGCAAAAGTAAATTCCTCATATGCAAATTTTAAATTAATTTAATTTATAAAAGAATGTATACAAAATTTTAAGATGTGGAAAGTAGGCGACAGAGATGAATAAAATCAAAATAGTGTAACTAAATTAAGTCGGTTTAAAAGAACATAATAATATAATTAAAGCTGCTTTTTTGAGTTGATATGTTAAATTATGTAATAATTCCAACCACGTGGCATTCATGTAGTGGTGCTGCGTTGTCAAAGAGTAATTTTGTCTCTGTCCAAAAAAACATTTTCCTTGTTTTTTTTTGAAACACACAAAAAAGCAAAAGAATAAAAAAAAGAAATATTTAGGTCATGCTCGGCCATGACCTAAATAATAATATTTATTAATATTAATTACATGTTATTTTATGTTAAGCTCAAAAAATAAAAAGAGAAAAAAAAGAGAAAGAATTTGTGGCTCATATTGAACCATATATATGAGCATTAATATTTAGGTCATGTCTGGACATGACTTAAATAGTTTTCAAAAAAAAAAAGTTGAAGCTATTTTATCTGCACAACATAGTATGGTGTACTAATTAAAAAAGATAAAAACTTGTATTTTAAGAAAACAAATAAAAACCATTAGTATTTGAAGAATTAAATAAAACATGGGACATGCTTCTTGGAGTATCAATAATCTGATGCCATACAAATTCATGGTGTTATTGCTCTTATTAGCTTAGTTCTAAGTATTTGATCTCAATAAAGTAATAATATTTAATGAATTACTTTACATAGTTGATTTGAAATGAAGTAGCTCATTTGGTCATGAAGGGTCTTGAAATGCATAAGATATCTATCTAAAAATTTATTTTAAATTAAAACCTACGAGTTTCCTAGACATCCAAATATTATAGGGCTAAATAACGTATTTCTAATGTTTTATGCTCGGAAGGTTTTAATTCGATTCAACCATCATAAAAATGTGCTCATGTTCTCATTTTTGTTGTTGAACTAGAAACTATTAATTATACCATAAGTACCATGTGTTATAGAACCGTTGAAGATTAGCTAAAAATAGAATAAAACTTTACGTAAGAAAAAATTATTTTATTTGGTTTGGAATAATGACAAAAACATTTATCTCGTCTTGAATAAAAAAGATATCGGAAGAGAAGAGACGTATTAAAATGTCACTCATCAATACCATTAAATTGATAGTCGACGAGGATTGAAATATTAGAAAACATTATCGACAAGTCGGTTAAAAAAAAATACAAAAATACAAAAAAAAAAAAAAAATGTAAGCACCAGCGGTTAGCATGTAGCAACCACCAGAACCGAACTCGAGACGAAACCTGAATTGACGTGGACTGAGCCATGACACGTGGAGGAGAAAAGAATAGAAGCTGGACACGTGTACACAATTGATGCATGATGCATCCATCGCATCCGAAGAGTGGTGTTTATATTTGAGTAATACTTGAGTAAGGGTGGTAAGTATTTATTTACTCTTACGACCACACTTTTTTTTTTTTTTTTTTAAATATTAATTTTGATTGATGGAGAGAGAAATGCAAAAATAAAAATATGTGGATGTAAGGGTGGGTAAGTATTTCCAAAATATTTATCCATTCTTACCTAAGTATTACTCTTTGTATTTTACCACTTTGTCCTTCCCGATTATAAGTTACAATTTCAAGTTTTAAGATTATCAAAATGAAATAAACAAATTAATTTGTATGTTATTTTTTGTTATATAAATGAATTTGATTTATTTAATCTTTTCTTGTTACAATATAAATAAATTTTATATAATAAATGTCTAGAGATTAAAAAAAATGTTACAAACTTTCAATTTTATCTTGTTAAACTTTTATATATAAATTTATTTAAATGTTAATAAAAATATGATAGGTTTCATGAAAATAATCCAATTAAAAAATTTATGGTAGACCAACTTGAGTCAGCAATGGTGACACATTCTCAGCAATTAAATTTTGATGGGTTGATATTTTTTTAAAGTTCAGTTGATTTGTGGATTACACCTCTACCACTTGTTTTAGTTTTGGTGACTAGGATTTATATACGTGGCATAATTTGATTAATTGTAATAGAAAATTGAAGGGTGAAAATAAAAATTTGTGGTGTGAGTGTAATTAGGTTAGGTCGATAGTCGGCAAATCCAATAAAAATAAATAACTTTTTTGTAGGGAAAATAAAAAAGAACGAATAATAAAGTGGAAACTAAATTTAGAAAGATAGAAATTGAAAAAAATAAAATAAAATAAAAATAGGGGCGAAATTCGTCGGAGCATTCGTTGGATTTGGACAGGTTCGGGTTTGCCCGCTTAAAACGTCAAATCAACATAATTCCAGTTTTGCCCTCGAAATTATTTTCTTTTCCCGCAAGACTATGGACAACGGGGTGTTTTTTTTTTTCTTTTGTGTGGAATTAATGGTGATATAAAAAAACCAATTCTCGACTACAATTTTCAATTTTTAACTATTGAAAATAATTCTTTCAAGTTAACTTTTTATCCAAAATCTCATCTAAATACTTTAGTTACAAAAATCATCATCAAATTGTTCAAGTGGTGAAAAGGCTCTTAGAATGCTTAAGATGATGAATTCAATTTATTATGACTACCTACTAATGAATTATTTTTCTATAAATTTCCTTGACATCTAAATGTTGTAGGATCAAACGGTATGTCTTATGATATTAGTCAAGGTATACATAAGCTGACCCAAATAGTCTTGATTATAAAAGAAACACTCAAGTTATAAAACACTCAACATAGAAGTTATTGATAGAATCCTTCACACATATTTGGGACACGAATTGAATAGTTAATTATTATAAAGAGAATTATTATATATTATGTTTGAGAGTCATCTTATTATAACAAAAACTATTGTCACGGGATATATTGTTCAACTCTACAATATTTTGATGTCAAAATAATTTGTAGAAAATTAATTTCTAGGTAGATAATCGTTGTAGATTGAACCTAATACGTTATGCATTCAAAATCTCTTTTTGATCAATTAAACCACGGTTAAATTTAATAGTTGATAACTCAAATTTATTTTTAAATTACTTTTCCATGAGATACTAGCTAGACATACAATTTGCAGCACTATCCTAAAGGGCTCTATAACCTATACAACTTTAGAACCCTCCAATATGTTAAAGATATCACTTTACGAGGGAAATAATTGTATGGGATGCTCATTAAAGAATACAATAAAAATCATCGTCCCACTAAACCTATTTCAAGCACATTCTAATGTTTCCAACATTTCTTTCATATACATGTATGAAAAAAAAAGTGCTCTACCTATTTAGATAACATTTCAGATCTAGTTATGTCGTTGACATACATATATAGTATTTTAATCGATATATGTTGTTGACATATACTAGATACACAAAAGATAATTTAATATTGTCAACGAAAAGATACGCCAATAGTTGTGTCGTCAACGACCGAGTAAAACACCAACAGTCAAAGTTATAGTCGACAGGTATATAATCATATAATCATCAATGTCACAATTCATATGGTAATGATCAAAGCATTCCCAACCGTTAGGATGACAGCTAAAAAAAACATTATGACAATTCTGGTTTTTATTGACAATTTTTACCATCTAAATACATAATAAGTGAGTGTCACAATAATAGAAGTTCCTTTTGTAAAGACACTCTAGAGAGGCAAACACATGAAAAAAAAAAAAAAAAAAAAAAAAAAAAAACGTTTCTTTTCATTAAGAGTTTTTTATTTTTTTGAAAAATATTTTTTATTAAAAGCTATTGAACACATGTTTTAGTAACTTTTCTTTTAACCTTTTTTTCGTGTATCGTGGGGTTGAATGTTGAAATAGAAACTGCGTACGACTTTTCTTTTATTTAAATTAAATTATGGAAATAAATAAGGAAAATTATGCTAGATAGTCTAATTTCATAAAATAATTATATAATTAGATAAATTTGAAAATATTTGTATCTATAATCAAATATACAATACAAGTAATATTCATCGTATTGTATAATTAAGATATTATTATTAATTATATCATTATTTTTACCATTATTTGATTATGATTACTAAATATTTTTCTTTTTTAACTTAATATTATAAATATTTTTTCAATTTCATCCATTGGTACAAAAACCCCAATAAATAATGGGAACCATTAACCAGTGAATGGAAGGTTAGAAAATTGACCCATTATTTGGAAACTTTCAAATTTGACCATGACTGAGAATTAGTCTTCCTTGGCAACAATCATGTTTCCACTAGCCACTGTATTCAATATCAGTTTGATTTTTCATATTATTCAAATTATGATTTAGAATATTCAACATTATAATAGTTTTTGTCAAAGTAAGCATATAGAGTTCTATACTAATTCTTATGCATCTAGAATTTTGAATATACCACTTCTAAAATATTGTTCAACTCAATTATTTATGCCCAACTATTTTTCATACTTTTGTATTATATATGGTTTTAAAAACAACAAAATAAGATGCTAATAAATATTTTAAAACATTATCAAATTTTAAGTAAGCATTCTTATTAATGAATGGCCAAACAGCTGAGTAATTTTCCTTTTTAAAAAAAATCAAAGTCTAAGAAGTTGAACTTTTTTGTTGAATTTTCAAACCAACAAACTTAGAAAATGTTATTTGAAAAAAGGTTTGAAATTTCAAAAAAAAAAAGTTCGAGAAAATATCATTTGAATTCAATGACACTTTGAAGATGGGCGAATTAAACCTAGGGTCTATTATGGGTGATCATACATTTATAAGACTGAATTATTATTTTTCCCGATTAAAAGTGATATTTAAAAACATAATCTTATGAGTTTTTTTTTTTTTTTTTGTTACAGTCATATTGGAAGAAAGGGGAGATCAAGATGCCGGTAGAGCTCAGCTATTGTTGGCAATGAGTAATTTATTTTAACTAACTTATAGAAGTAAAAAATATATTTAGATAGTGGAAAGATCATTGGATACATAATGATAAAAATTTGGTAGACAAATCTTACATAGAGGATAATATTATTATTGAATGGATGAAAGTCAAATATTAATTTTCTAGATGGAGTTGGTGATTATAATATTAAACTGGATTACCACCCATTAAATAAGGAAACTAATATATCAACAATCTTCATATATAAGTATATATAACTAACACATTTGTAATCATTTATATTACTACTATTATTATTATTTTTATATGATTTATACATTTTTTATCTATTTGATTGAAATTTTCATTTAAAAAAAAAATGTGCAAAATTATTCGCATCTATAATATAATTATAAATAGGATCATTTTAAAAAAATTAACAAATATATTTATTGTTATTAATGAATATTTATTCATACTTTTTTATATGTAGTATTAATAATATTTGGGGAATTTACGCTGTATACCAAATTTCCTACTCTGCATTAGAATTATAGCAACTTTTTAAAAATATTGTAAGCATAGTAACTTTTTTTTGATAGACTCTATCAAACATTATTGATGGAGTATCGGACACTATTGGTGGAGTCTATTGATGGAGTCTATCAGACACTATTGATGGACTCATAAATAGTGTTTGATAGACTCCATCAGACACTATTGATGGAGTCTATCAATCTGATTTTGCTATATTTTCAAATATTTTCAAAAAATTGTTATTTACTCAATTTTTTTTGCCTTATTGTAATAGACATGCAAATTCCCCTAATATTTATAATAGCTTATTAAAATATATTAATGACGATAAATTCAAGTAATTTAAAAGGTACTCGTATGTAATTATTTATAAAATATCTCTATCAAATACATTTTTAATTTTTAATTTTTTTTTTCAAACTTTATAATTCAGATATACTGTATGGAAGGCCCAAGAAGCTTAGCAGATCCCTAAACTAATGGACTTCATGCATCAAAGTGCCACATGAAGCCCAATAAACTATTTACATTTTGAAACTTTAAACTGATTGTCTACACTATTTTACCTTTCTGGTTTGAATGAAATATGTCCACAATCAATTTATGGTTGTTGAACTTAAAAAATTAAAAAAACAATCATTAATCTTTGCATGTCACAGGAACATAAGTGTGTATTTAAGATTCAAAAGTGAGAGTGTGAATTCTTTTAGGGGTTTTTGTAGGAATCGGCCAAATTGAAAAAATATTTACAATGTTAGGTAAAAAAGAAAAATATTTAGCAACATAGTTAAATATATGGTATAAATAATGATATAATTAATACTAATATATTAATTATACTGTATAATGAACATTACTTATATTGTATATTTGACTTAAATCCGTAATTATTTTGTGAAATTTGACTATCCAGCACAATTTTCCATTCTTTTATCTCTAACTATTGTTAAACTAAAAAAATAATTTAAACTTGGTATTTACTTCTTTTTAAAGTTGTAGGTTGCTTGATATAATAAGACATTTTAGTTCAACCAAAAAAGTATTGTCATATAATAGAGTTAGAGAATGCATAAAAAAATCTATGGGATGAACAAAGAAAGTTTATCGAAGGAAAAATAAAAGGGTAAAAGACTATATTGTAAGCCGCATTCTATACATCCTAGTATTCCAATATATATTGAAACTATAATCTAATCTAAAAAGCTCAATAGACCTTATATTAATACAATAATCGTAAATTTAATCTAATACTCTAACATCATATTTTAAGTAAAACAAATAAAGTGACTTGGCACCTAAATGAAAAGGTAATGTTTTTTTATTAAAAGAGATAGTTTATTTAGAAATAATGAACCATCAATTTTTTTATTCCAAATTATGATTATATAGAATTGAAGAGGTCAAATTATGGTGGTTAGATGGATTAAAGTGTATCCATCTCTTCTTTTTGTTGGTCCTTTTTGTTTTGGTCCTTGTTGTTGGTTGGTGTATGTTAACTTGCTTCTTAGATGAATTAGTTGAGAAGGGATGAGTCTTCGTTGGAGAGTTGGTTGTTTTGTGGTGGAGGAGGGACAAACTCTTTGACGGTAAAATCCCTTCCTTTTTTACTTTGGTGGAATCGTGCTCTTTAGTCATGAAGATGGATGACTGATTATCCCCCAAAGTATTTGGTAAAATCTCGGTTTTAAGAGATTTGGTAGTTTATGGATCTTTATTTTTGGAGTCTTACTTTCAACCGATCTAGACTAAAGCACGAGGGATCTATTTTTTATGTTGGCTTAGTTTCATCTATGCCTTTTTTTATTGGTGTGGTCACACTCCGATCTGTGGAGAAGAACCCGTGTGTAGTTGATAGAAAAGAATTAGACTGTATTATTATTGTGGGTTAATGAAGATAGTTTTTTTTCTTTAAAAAAAAAATAAATAAAGAAAAGGTCAAATTATGAATAATCCATAAAAGATCTCTTTTATAAATGTTGATTTATATATTTAGATATTTTTTTTGTCCATATCTTGGTGTACTTAACTCAACGAAAGAGAAATGCAAAGTATGCGTATATATATTTAATACTCATAATCTTCAAGTTTTTAATCATCTGATAATAAAACTGTTATAATGAAACTAAGTTAGACTTTGTAAATCTTTCTCAAAAAAAAAAAAAAAAAAAAAAACAAAGGTTAAGACTTTGTAAATATAACATCTGATAATGAGAGCTTCAGCCGAATATACCGATAGCGGTAAAGAACCGGCGGCGGCGGCGGCGACACGAATTCAACCCTGATAAAACGAACAAACCGCGTCTTCCAAACAAAATCACTCAACAATTTCAACATTTGCTTCCACACCCAATCTTCAACTTCAAACCGCCAAATCTCCCCAGAAACCTCCCCCCGCCGGCGACGGCGACGGCGGAGACATGGAACGCCGCCGACCTCCGTCACTTCCCCTTCACCTCTTCACCTTCTTCCTCATCTTCTTCCGTTCTCACGCCGTCGATTTCATCTTCAATTCCTTCACAAACAGCACCAACAACACCGACATAATCCTCATCAGCGACGCCAGGTTCGATTCCCCTGTAATTCGCCTCAACAACGACTCAAACCCATTATCAATCGGTCGAGCTTTCTACCGCACAAAGCTCGTGATGAAACCCACTTCGAATTCCTCTGTAATTTCTTCATTTTCAACTTCTTTTGTGTTCTCAATCTTGCTCGAAGTCGCTACAAGTCCAGGGTTCGGTTTAGCCTTTGTTCTGTCCAACACAACTTCCCCTGCCGGCGCCTTGGCCAGCCAATATTTCGGTCTCTTCTCAAACTCCACAACCCATGTCGTTGCTCCGCTTCTCGCCGTCGAATTCGACACCGGAAGAAATACAGAGTTTAACGACCCCGATGATAGCCACATCGGAATCGATTTGAACAGCATGATTTCGATTAAAACACAGAGTGCTGGGTATTTTGATTCTAGAGAGAATTTTGTTCCGATTCAGATGAGAAATGGGCAAAACCTTCGCGCTTGGATCGAATTTGATGGACCCAATTTCGAAATCAATGTCACAATCGCCCCAGTTGGAATTCCTCGTCCATCCAGACCCATTTTGAGTTTTAGAGATCCCTTAATTGCGAATTACGTATCGACTGAAATGTTTGTGGGATTTTCAGCATCGAAAACGCAATGGGTTGAAGCACAGAGGGTTTTCGCTTGGAGTTTTAGTGACACCGGCGCTGCTAGAGAGATTAACGCCAATAATTTCCCGGTGTTTATGAGAGAATCGCCGCCTTCTTCCTTGTCGCCGGGATCTGTAGCAGGTATTGTAATTGGGTCTGTTTTGTTTATCGTAATTTCTGGATTTGTGGGTTTTTGGTATTGGCGAAAAAACAGAGTAAATGAAGAAGACGATGAAGTTGAGGATTGGGAACTCGAATATTGGCCTCACAGATTCTCTAACGAGGAGCTTTCAACGGCCACCGATCGATTTTCCGATCAAAATCTGTTGGGTGTCGGCGGATTTGGAAGGGTGTTTAAAGGAACTTTACCTAACAACACAGAAATCGCTGTTAAGTGTGTAAATCACGATTCAAAACAGGGATTAAAGGAATTCATGGCTGAAATATCGAGTATGGGCAGGCTTCAACATAAGAATCTTGTTCAAATGCGAGGATGGTGTCGAAAACGGAATGAATTGATGTTGGTTTATGATTATATGCCGAATGGAAGCCTTAATCGGTGGATTTTCGACAAGCCCATGACGGTGCTTGGATGGAAACAGCGCCGCCGTGTGCTCGCTGACGTTGCAGAGGGTTTGAACTATCTCCACCATGGTTGGGACCAGGTGGTCATTCACAGAGACATAAAATCGAGCAATGTGTTGTTGGATTCGGAAATGAGAGGCAGAGTCGGCGATTTCGGGTTGGCGAAGCTCTACCAGCATGGCGAGACTCCAAACACCACACGGGTTGTTGGGACATTGGGGTATTTGGCTCCGGAGATTGCAACGGAGGCTGCTCCGACGGCAGCGAGTGATGTGTATAGTTTCGGGGTTGTGGTTCTTGAAGTGGTGTGTGGGCGGCGGCCGATTGAGTTGGCTGTTGAGGAAGAAGAGATAGTGCTCATTGATTGGGTTGGGGAACTTTACGCTGCTGGACGAGTGATTGCAGCGGCGGACTCGAGAATTAGAGGTGAGTTCGAAGTTGAAGAAATGGAGTTGATGTTGAAGCTTGGTTTGGCTTGTTGCCATCCTGACCCTACGCGTCGGCCGACAATGAGGGAGGTGATGGCGGTGTTGATCGGAGAACAACCCGCTGCCGATGTGGCAGAGACTTTGTCGTCGTGATTGACACGCGACGGTTGATGGTAGAGAAGTTGACTTGTGATTGGATAAGGTTGTATTTTAGGGTGGACAACAATATTGTGACGACCTCATCCTTTAGAACCTGAGGACATAGTAGTACAACCTAAAGAACAAATCCGGTTCAAGTAAGGTCTTATTATGACGATCTCATTCAAGTTCGTATCGTGTTCATAATCCGTATTTTGAACAACTTTCTGGGAATTCTTCATGTTAATAGATGTCTGTATTGAGAAGTTTGTATGTGTATAGAAAGGTAGCAAATGGAAGAATCTTAGATTATGGAGTGATAGAGTAAGATTTGGTTATGCATTTCAGTGTTTCTATAGATTCAAAGTTTTGTTTTGAAATGTCATAAATTATAGGTTGATAAAGTTTTAGTTACTACAAATATTCACTAAAAAGTGCTAATAGTAACATCAGAGTGTGAAGTTGAGAGAATGAAAACTGAATAGCTGTTTGTTCTTCTTTGAGCCTTTTCTTGTACCTTGAGACATTTTTTTACATGCCAATGCTATCGACATGTTCATCGACTCCGGGCCACAGCTGATCACGCCAATTTCTGATTCGCCCGCTTCATTTTGAAAGTCGGAGAATATCTCTGTTCAATCGCCAACAAACTAGTATCATATATTGTTTTGAATATCAAAATTCTTATGTGTTTAGAATGAGTTTGTATGAGATACTATCCATACCTTTGAAGTTTGGCCTTATTCCAAAATGTATTTCATGTTCTTCCTGTATACTTGCTCTTGCTGCTGAACTTGGAAATAAATTTTGGTTTTGCTTTTGGCTTTGGCTTTGGATGAGTGATAGATTTTCTTTCTTCTGTTTTCTTCGTCTTAAAACAATCCCGACGACTGCCCCGCAGAATATGGCTAAAGCAAAGGAAAATATCAGAAGCAGATCGGAGATCGAAGATGGAGTTTGATCTTTCGTCTTTTTTGATTCTTTCGTCTTTTTGGTGGCTTTCTCGGTCGGAACGACAATATGGTTGAAGAAGATTAAGACGATGACAAACACGACTGATGTAAATCCAGTAATTGCAGCCATCCAGCCCAAGCTTTCAAGTCCTCGTGCTGCATAGCTCGAACATTTCGTGCTTGATTGTATAGTCTGCACTTGAGATAACTTGTGTAGCAGTTCTGTTACAGTTAAACCAGATTGCACTTCTTGTGTTACAAATACTTTGAGCTGCAAATGCAGTTTTTCGTCCGAGCGGTTCAGTAGTAAAGGTAAGATCGAGTTGAGTAGCAAAATGTCGTGCGACTTCTTTACGACATGTATAAGTTGTATTCTTGCAGGGCGTCCAAATTTACTGCTATATTGTATAGAAGTGATCTCTTGCAAAATGCTCAAAAGTGGGGTTACTCCAATTCCTCCAGCAATCAGAAGCAAGTGATCATATCTGCAAAAGATTCATCAAGTGTTTTGATTACGCACAATTCCGAACGAGTATCAGAAACATCAATCAAGTACATTCCAATCGAAACATGTTTTTGTAAGTAGACCTTAGAAAGTCCATGGAGGCAGGTCCATAAGGGCCTTCAACCGCAACAGATATGCACTTCAACTGACCCGACTCTCCCTCACGTCCGGTACTTATCATCTCATACAAAGATCTCGTCCACGACTTGTCACATTTAACAACAATCGTCATTGTGTCGTCGTCAACGCTCGAGCTGGAAATCAAACTGAAAGCATGCCACTGAAATCTGGAAATCCTTGGTACCTTCACATACACAACACTAGTTGGTTTATACTTCAGCCCTGCAATCACAAACAAAGTTGCCTTTTAGGAAACTAACATTTTTTGTTTCACAAATTTGCAAAAAGGGGGTAAGTTAAAAAGTACTCTGATCTTTTGGCAGAGTTAGTTCCACAGCTTTGCAAGGGAGAATTCGAGCAGAGACGACACAAGTTTCGGTTCTAGATTGAATAATCCTGAGAATCTTATCGATGCCGAAAAGAAACAATCCAGGAAAAATCATGTAAAAGTGTCTATCTCCAGCGTGAAACAAGAAGAACACAAAAAACACAATGTACAAATGGTGTGTGTAGTAGAAAATCTCAAAATTTCTCCTCCTAATCTGAGGCAAGGAAGTGATCCAGATCACCAATCCTGTTATCAAAGCAATCTCTCCGGCGACGTAAATGCGACCAGTTTTCTGCCATTTCCACACCTAGTTCCAACAAACCAGTAATCAAATGTAATCATTAACATTGCCTATGGAGTATCAAAATTCTAAACAGAACAGCAAAGAAGAACAGTTACCTGATCTTGAATCTGATTGCTGATCCCCCAAATGAACAAAGTGCTCGCGCCGTGGAAGGTGGCGAATAACACCATTGCAGTGCCAAGCCAGATATGATATTTCACAGAAGCTTCAAATTGAATGCCAATCAGCCTAAATGGGGCCAACCCTCTCAAGATAGGCAGAAGAAGCAGCCCCAAACAAGCCTCAGCCAGCAAGCCAAACCTGGTGGCTACTCTAAAATATTTGAGTTCCCATCTGAAAAGCATCTGAATCATCAAATTTTATAATAATTCAACCCTAGAATCAGAAAACAAAGAAATGGAAATTAATGAACAAAGAAGGTGTTGATGTTCTAATAGGTTATAAGTTCAAGCAATAGTGACTATGTACCTGGAAATTAATTCCCAATGAATTTTCTTGATATGCCAAATGTTACAGAGTAAACGGTTTATTCCATGAAAATAGTTGAGGTGCATGTAAACTTGTCGGATATTCATGAATATAAAAATAAAAAACAAACAAAGAAAGGGCATTGAATATTTGTTAGTTTCTTCTTAAAAAACACTCCGCATCTTCGAGTTGAGTGATTCATCGAGCAAATATAGAAAACAAAGAAATGGAACCTATCATGTATTGGCCTAGTAATCAAAAAGGCCTTGGAGTCGAAGAAGTTATGAATTCAATCCATGAATCTAAAGTGACCACTTACCTAGAAATTAATTAGTTTCTTAGACAAACAAATGTTGTAAGGTCACACGATTTGTCCCATGAAACTAGTCGAAGTACATGTAAGTTGATCCAAACAATCACAAATATCAAAAAAACAAATAAAGGGCATTGATATTTGATAGTTTGTTCTTCAAAAACACTCACATCTTCAAGTTAAGTGATTCATCAATCACCAACTTTCTGAAATCCTTAGAAATCCGAACATAGAACGTCCAAGCAAGAAAGAGCAGAAACAACCCAACACCCAGAAGCTCAATTCCTGATAAAACACCCAAATAACTGTTCACAACAAGTGGGTTTGAAAGAACATTGCCAAAACTTGAGAGCTTTGTTTCTCTGTAATGCAAAAACATTCAACAACAAGATCAAAACAAAAGCCAGTTCCTTCAAAGTACACAAAAAAAATTGAACTTTTCAAATCAAATCCAACCAAATATGAACTTGCCTGCAAATTTGTGGCTTAGAGGGTTTGATACTCAAGTAAACCAGTCCAACAATAACCAGAGCAATAACAGGAAAAGTATACACAACAAAATTGAGACCTGAAAAACACAAGATTTCACTAAAATAAAAGTTGGGTTTGAATCAAACTCAGCTGAGTCAGTGGCGCAATGGTTTCATTGTTTAATTGTAAACCAGTTCAACACCAGCGTCACAAGTTCGATCCCGAACACAGAGGCAATAAACAAAAGATGAATCCGAAGAACATGCAGATTATGTACCATAGTATCCAAACACAGAGGCTCTGGCTTTGTTTTCAGCAAGATGCCATTTTTTTGTCCAGAGATCAGTAGGCTTCAAGAGCCAAAGAGAAACCCAAACAGCACACAATAGAATCATCAAAACTTTAATGGCAGTAACAAGAACAGATCTTGCTTTGCTGTGCATATTTGCAATTTGTTGTTCTTTTTTGGGGGTTTGAGTTTATGATCTGAACTTGTTGTACATTTTAGAGGGAAATTGATGATGAGAATGTTTGGGAATTTATTGATTTCATTGATTTGGAAGTGTTTTTAAACCCTTTCCCATTTACCAATGAGGCTGCTACGTGGTGGGACACTGTAAGCCGGAATAATGAAACCTTTGTTTTAGAAAAGTTGAATGTCGTTGACTTTTATCTCTACAATTTTAGTGATGTATTTATATTAAAGCTTTAATATTTTTTTTTTGAAAGAATTAAAGCTTGAATTTTGACCTTGGGAAAATGAAAATTCAATTATTTTGAGAAATTGCTCAGATATATATTTTCTCTGTTGTTATTGTTTAATTAATTTCATTTTGGTAAACGTTCAAACAAGCACACATTACTCGAACTATTTAATCTATTGGATTTCCAAATCTATGATTAACTAATTTATTATAAAGTTTAAGTTTTTTTTTAAAAATATTTGAAAGTATGAATATGATTTTAATCCTTAGAAAATTTTACATAATGGCTTGCAAAGTATCAAAAGTTTTGGTGGAACAATGAGATAATAACAGTGTTAATATACGTCAACATATAACAATTTCTTAAAATCATATAACAATTTCTTCAAAATCATTATTATTATTTTATAATTGAGAAACGGAGCTTCACCCACTACTCGATCACGGGTTCGATCCTGAGCTTTGTCGCCTTAGCTCTGAACCTGTTCTGTTTATGATTGGCTTTTTTGATAATGGAGAATGGTGTCCTTTCATGGTGGGCAAATTGCATCATCTTCTTTATTTCATTTTCCTCATCATTGTCTGTTCATCGATTGGATTGATTGTTATCTTTGCCATTTTGTTTGCTTTTTCAACCCAACTTTCAAAGCCATGATTGCACTTTTTTGTGGTTTATGTGAGACTCCATGGATTCCCTAAAGCACCAATCTTGCAGTCAAAATCATACTCTGCAACTTGCAAGAAAGACATAAAGCAAAGGGAAACAGCACCATACATAAATGTCACTTCACTACAAGCTCGTTACAACGAAAATAAACTAGCTAACAAGATGATGACCAAAAAAAAGTCCCTATCTTTTTGCTACCATGACATGATTTCAAGGAGGCAATTGTAATCCTCCACGAAAACAAGCGAAATGATCATACTTCTGTAATGCATGCACTACCCTTTCGCGAGAGTCGAGTACTCATAGCTATTATCTTGGCACGATAGAAGAATTCAACTGTAAAATGTTGCCCATTTTCTTTATTGGAATCAGATTTTCGCACCACTACATATTCAAGGCACCTGTGTCTGTCTCAGGGCCTGAACCTGAAAGAGAACAAAGGATTTTAAATTTTACGACTATGCTCACTCTCCAATTTCGAGCCTCTACCATCTAGGCCGCCCCTTTGGAGGCGGGAAACAAAAGTAGCCCTCTCCTAACGAGCTCGTTACCAAAAGATGGAGTCTTTGGAGGGTGGAAAATTGTACAAACGTTGACATGTGCATATAATTTCAGACAGAAATGCAAAGATGAGGATCACAAGAAAAGCAGAAACAGAAGCCATGGTGGATGTCAACAATCAGAGGCAAGTTGATGATGGAAGTCCATTAATGTACAATATAAGGTCAGTGAGCATTAACTATGGACTAGATAGACATTATGCAATCTTCCATTACCAAACATCATGACCCTATGGACCATTATTAAAGCATGCACTTTTTCTCAAAAAGATTCCATTGATCAATGAGTTTCATTCTGTAACATTCACACATCCTTTTCATACACATTCACAACACACAGTTAATTTGAACCGGATTTGCTTTCTGGATTTGTTAGATTTGATCGCACCCAACTGATTGTTTTCAGATTAATCAACTCTAATCAGAATGGTCAACACCTACCAAAGTCATATTTTGTGTGTTATAGATAAGGCTTATCATGGTGTGTTTTGAAGAAAAGTGAGAGAAGTTGAAAAAGACTTTGCAACTTTTGGAAGAATCTTTGGTTAAAGGGTCCCAATGAGAAGATGGAAAGGTTAAAGAGGATGTAAATGTTAAAGGTTAACTACACCTAGCCTTTTAGGCTATTTTGACAAGGACCCACTTTTAAATCGCTGCTCCTTCATCGAATGAGCTGGTGGTGCATTGGTTTTCTGGATTGGTTGTAATCCAATTCAACTCCACGATTACGGGTTTGATCCTATAAATCGGTATTTGACTCTCATATTATTTGAGAATAGTAGTATCCATAGGGTTTGTGGTCTCCTTCTCCCAATTTAAAAAAAAAAAAAAAAAAAAACCTTCTCTCTATTTGGTATTGGAGAAATGAGTGTATTTGTTAATGTTTCTCTCTCTCTCTCTTTTTATCTTCATTCTTCGGTACCCTTGAAAAATTATTGGCAAGTTTAGAAAGAAATAACTAAAAATTATCAATAAGTTGTAAAGATTGTCTCTGTTTTCTATTCTTAAAAGATAGGTGAATAAAGCTAGATATCAAGTTGACCAATAGTGTAAGAAAGGATGAAAAAGTGTGGGGGTAACATAAAAATCAAGTTGATAGGAGTTTTTCAATCTTTTCCATTAAAGAGTTCTTTATTCATGTGGTTACAATACAGCTAGGGAGATGAGGGTTGGTCGCCTTATGTTCAGATAATAGTCAAACTAAGCTATAGAGGTCACTTATGAATCAATTTTTTTCAGGTTTCCTTGACATCCAAATGTTATAAGGTTAGATAAATGTCCCGTGAAAATAATCGAGGTATACGTGAGCTAGCCTAGTGATAACTCTCATAAATTGAGAGTTAAAAGTAGAAAAATAGACAATTACAAACAGAAATATTGCTAACATCTAGTAG
>JBBMEF010000008.1:11875203-11886650 GCA_037832685.1 Sicyos baderoa | reverse complement strand
TATGAAAAGACACAAACGCCCTTTACCATTAAATAATATAATAACTAATTCCTAAACTCCCAAGTTGGATCGTATCATAAGAGTTTCGCTCGTCCCTAGGCCAGACACTAGGATCCAAAGAGTCCAACTCTTAACACAGATTGTCAAGATAGATTCTCTTTTGGATGATGAGAAGAAAACTAAGCACAATCTTCCATGTTTTTTTACACAAGGGAAATGATATGATCATTGGATCATTAGCATATTCATTGGCTTGATATTCATCTTTGTTCATGAATTGGTATAAGTTTTGCAGCATTTTTACATGTAAATTACCTATTTTGATTTCAGTTGGAAGATTAGCAAGGAGCCAACTGAGCCAAGAACAACTTAGAGTGTATATCAATGAAGAAAACAACAGAAGAAGAAATCTCTTGCATAAGTACATCTGCTTATGTACTGATGCCAAGGTGTTCCTTCACTTTCACTTTGTCGAAAACAATCTCAAAACTATTAGATTGTACGAGCTTCATCTCAAAACTAATTAACTACGAATGGAGTAACTCTCTGTCTTATAAATGCTAAAAAATATGTTCTTTAAAATAGTGTATCTTCGAATTAACCAATCTGAGATCGGATCCCAAATTATTAAATTGAATATCCGTTTGAGCTAAAAGAGCTCTAATATCATAGTGTAAATAACATGAAGTTTGTTAATGTGAGATTCTCAACAAAAAAAACTTATCAGGAGCTTTAAACTATGTGTTGAAATGCTTTGAACTATGTTGTACTACGATTACTTAGTTGAAAGTCTTGTTACCGTCAAAATATATCCAATCAGGTTTACACTTCCTTATTAGACTTTTTTATTTCCTCAATAAAATGGTTTCTATTTTCTATCTATGAACGTAGCTAACATAATGTTAGTGGAGTGTGTAGATAGATCACTGCAGCATTTTTGTTTAATTCTTGATTGTTGTTTTGATTATTCATAATTCCCATGTATCAGGTGACAGTTGACACATTGCTTCTAGAGAGCAACAGGACAGCCAAAGCAATCCTTCAACTCATTCCAGTGCTCAACATAACAAATTTGGTCATAGGGACCAAAAAGCCACTTTCCACAAGGTTTGAAACCTTTATCATTTTTGGGGCTTTCGCAAAACTTGAATAAACATGATGCCATATGTCTTGAACGACCGATTCCCTACGATTAGTTAGTCGTGGTCATGGATCTCTTTAATAAAATTGTTCTCCATTTATGCCTATGGATTAGTTAACACAACGTTAGTGAACCACGTAAATTTTTTGTGTTGTTTCTTCTTCTCTTCTACATTTTCTTATTATTCGATTCGATCGTTGATTACCGTTTTCATAATACAACCCAATGCAATTTGGCATCTAATTAGTGTAATTTGTCAGGCTACTACCGGGGAAAAGAATGGGAAAAGGAGAGTTAGTGAAAAAGAATGCACCAGATTTTTGCCAAGTTACAATTGTTTGTGAAGGCAAGAAAGTCGATTGTCCTCAACAAGAAATGGGGTTGGTTCCTTCTTCTCAAGATTCCGATTGCCGGCCCCGGCGCTCCGGCAAGAACTTGCTCGAGTGGGCTTGCTTGTCGAGCAGGTCCCGGTAATATTAAAGTCAAATATCGATTTTTAAAATAAATTAGAATGATCCTTAATTAATATTTTAACTAAATTTTTGTTGTTGGAAGAATTCACAATCATTATGATCAAAACCATATCAGCTAGCTTGTATTTTAGCGGCAGAAGCAATTGAAATGAAATCAATTATGCTTAGAAATTGTCGGCTCACAATTTTTGTTTCCTCTGTTTTTTTAATACCGAAAGCTCGATCATCGGACTGCTTAATTGTCGACGTATCGTATCCACATAAATAAAATGTTTTTTTAACCGACGCTCTAAAACGACATCAGAATTTTTTATTATTATTATTTTAAAATAAGTGATTGTTTTTTTTTTTTTTTTAAATAATAATTCGAACATAACATTTTGATTATTAATTATTTACTGTGGCTGGTAAACGGTATCAAGTTTTCTTTTAGATAAAAAAAACATATGCATATTTAATTCTTTATTATTTTAATGATGTTCATTTTTTATTTTTAAGATAACATATTCATTATTTACTTAACAAAATATTAATCATGATAATGACTAAATTAATTTTAAATTTCAATGAATTAATGATATTGAAATGACATGCTTTTCATAAAAAAAAAACAACAAAATTAGAATTGAATATCATAAAATATAAGGGGTAAAAAAGTTTTATCTTGATTCCTACAACTAAATAAAAATTGTACTAAAACTTATGCTTAAACAAAAATTTCCATTTTTTAGAATAATATTGAAAATTAAGATTACAAATATCGATTTCAAAGATCGAACCATGACCGTGAAGTAAAAATGAATTAACACTAATCATTCGAGATTCGATAGTCTACCTACCGTTCTTGTTGTTGAATCAAACTAGATCACATCAAATTGAAGAAATGGGCTCGAACTTAGGGCCTCATCCAATTTGAATCTTACAGATCTCAGCCCATTCAGAATGGGCCTATAAGCCCATCATCACGGCGCCGATCGAACAGTGTCGGTACTTTTCTTCTCCATAAACATGAGCGGCGCCCGAAATCCCGGCTCCTCCGCTTTACTCGTTGTTCTTCTCCGCTTCTTGTAGATCTTGGAAACTCCGAACCGGTGTAGCCAGAAATTCTCGGCGCCACGATCAATTTTGTATCTTCCGTTTTCAATCGCTCTGGTGAAACCCTAGCCCGTAATTTGAGTTATGAATCCTTATGATCATAGATACGCGGATCCTAATTCATACCGCGAGCGCCGAAGGTAATCTTTGTGTTTACAATGAAATTACAGATTTGATTCTGTTTTTTGATTCCTCTGTTTTTGATCTTTCATGGGTTGCTTTTGATTTTTCTTTTCCAGTGACCTAATCGGTCCACAACTTGCTGCTGCACCGGCAATGGCGGGGCGTGACTCATTATACAAAGGCTACCACCCACCTCCTCCTGTTCTAAACTATGGCCGTGAAAGAGGAGGGGGAGCTTCTTTACCTAATGCAGGAGGCTTCAGTAGCTTCCCGCGGTTTCAGCCACCGGCCGGGCCGTTTAGTATTGGGCGCGGCGGCGGCAGTGGTTTTGGCAGGGGTGGTGGTCGGAGAGAGTTTGATTCGGGGAGGGGTGGCAGTAGAATTGGTGGGAGTGTTGGTTATGGCGGCGGACGTGGTGGAGGGATGGGATTTGAGGGCCGTGTTGGCGGAAGAGGAGGTGGACGTGGTGGTTCTTTGAGAGGGGATTTGGATAATATAGTTCTTCCTAGTCAGAATTTTGGCAATTTGGTCCCATTTGAAAAGAATTTTTACACTGAGTGTCCTTCCGTTCGGGCTATGACGGATACCGATGTTAAGATCTACAGAGAGAGGCGTGATATTAGAGTCGAAGGAACCGATCTCCCAAAACCAATTAGGAGCTTTGAGGAGGCGAATTTTCCTGGTATTTACGTATCCCATGAATTGAATGGGATTGTATTTAGTTTTCAAGAAACTTGCTGATTGCTCTTTATTTCTTTTGTTAGCTTACTGCCTTGATGTGATTGCAAAATTGGGATTTGTCGAGCCGACGCCAATTCAGGCTCAAGGATGGCCAATGGCCATGAAAGGAAGAGATTTGATTGGCATTGCTGAGACTGGCTCTGGAAAGACTCTAGCCTATTTAATGCCAGCTTTTATACACATTAGTGCTCAGCCTCGTTTAGGTTTGTGTTAGATTACATATTTGCAGCTTTACTTTCATTTTTGTTGCTACTTTTCCTTCAACCATTCGGATTGTGATATTTTGTTCTCTATCTACATTCATCCAGCGCATGGTGAAGGTCCTATAGCGTTGGTGTTAGCACCCACCAGAGAATTAGCTGTTCAAATTCAACAAGAGGCTACTAAATTTGGGTTACGTGCTAGTATTAGAAGTACTTGCATTTATGGTGGGGCTCCGAAGGGCCCTCAAATTCGTGATCTAAAACATGGTAATTGTGCTCACCGAACTTTTTTTGTTGATTGGTGTGGTTGGTTACTGACAGTAATTTAGCAACTTCATTGTATCTTTCTCAGGTGTTGAGATTGTCATTGCTACACCTGGTCGGCTGATAGATATGCTGGAGGCTGGCCACACGAACTTGCGGAGGGTGACTTACCTTGTTTTGGATGAAGCTGATCGAATGCTGGACATGGGATTTGAGCCTCAGATAAGAACAATCGTGGGCCAAGTATGATATTCCACCCCCTACTTCCTCTCTTCAGACATAGTTAATGAAATTGCGTATAAAGACTTTAATATGAATTCCACAATAAGTGGTATTTGTGGAATCATCTTTACCAGTTTAAATGGGCTGCATATGTATGTGAATGATCTGAGGAATGGTTGCAGTTTGATTGTTTGAAATCATTTTCAGTATTCTCTTATTGGAGCATTTAACGAACATAGTTTTATATGGTGCTTGTTGAAATCTTCAATTTTTTGTAATGTAATTCTCAATCCTCAAATTATTCTGGATGTATATAATCAAAGAACGTTCTCCTGAGGGCTATACAATTTATAAAAAAAAAGTATGTTTATTATAATGTAGTACTTCGCTCTCGACTCTATCTAAATGTTTTTTTCTCTTTACAGATCCGACCTGATAGGCAGACTTTATATTGGAGTGCCACATGGCCAAGGGAGGTTGAGAAATTGGCTAGACAATTTTTAAGAAATGCGTACAAGGTTGGATTAGAAATTCTTTTTTGTGAATAAACACCCTGCTTCCATATTCCTTGTAACTGTTACAGAAACAGGTATTGAGATTTAAATGCTGTGATTTATTAGGTGATTATTGGTTCACCAAATCTTAAAGCTAATCAGTCTATAAACCAAGTTGTTGAAGTTTTGCCAGAGGCTGAAAAATATAGAAGGTTCGTCTAAAGTTTGTGATATTCTGTGAAACGAGTGAACACACGGACACAGCAATAACGAGATCTTTCTATTTTTACATTTGGCACATTTTTCCTATGCAGGCTAATTAGTTTGCTTGTAGAGGTGATGGATGGTAGTCGTGTTCTGATTTTCGTGGAGACGAAAAAAGGATGTGATAGAGTAACGAGGCAACTGAGAATGGATGGATGGCCAGCTCTATCCATTCATGGTGATAAAAAGCAGGCCGAAAGAGACTTGGTTTTGTCAGAATTTAAAAGTGGAAGAAACCCAATAATGACAGCCACTGATGTGGCTGCAAGAGGGCTTGGTAGGATTACTATATGTTAGGTGTTTTAGGTTTTAATTTAGGTGTTCGCTTTCATATTCCAAATGAGTTGGCCAGCTGCTTTCCAGTTCCTGTATATAATTTGTGGCTTGGGTGCTGAGGGGAAGGCAACAACCGTAACATTGTGCAATATTCAGTGCATGATGATTTTTTTTTTTTTTATTATTGATATTCGTGATTGTTCGGTCCAGCTTGTGCTTACCTCGATCACGGGACATACCACCTGATCCTACAACATTTGTGGATGTCGAGGAAACCGGTTGGAAATTAATTCCTAGGTAGGTGGCCACTATGGATTAAACCCATCACCTTTAAGCATCCTAAAGTCCACTTTGACCACTAGGCCACTCACGTGGTTTGTTCAGTGCATGATGATTGTGAGACTGTTTGGTTTTGTCTTCCATTTGAAACTGCAAATGCTTTCAGTTTCAGTTTTTTTCTCAGGACTAAAGAGATCCTTTGCCACCCAATCAATGTTCTATAGGTTTAGTTTACATTATACTCTAGGGATTTTCCAAAAAAAAAAATACATTATACTTTTGGGTTTCCCTTTTTGTAACCTTTGGGTTAGTGGTGTATGGTGAAGGAAAAAAGTGGGATTTAAAGGACAGGGCTACCTCCTTCTCTCACCAGTTGCTAGTACATTAATTAATCATGGGATGGATGTTTGGGACGGGTGAGGGTGCTCCCAAGTATTTAGTGGGGGGGTGAAGTTCTAATTCTCAGTTATAAAAAAATCATTAGATGGATGTCAAATGGACATGAAAATTATATTAATTGGAGCCGGAGGTAGCTCAATAATTATGTCCAAGTTAAATGGGGAGGGTATCAATGAGTCGGCAAAGGATAATGGGAAGGCAGAGGCGTTGAAGAGTTTACTTACAGATTATTTCCTTAAAGTGCCGTGCCTGAAATAGTATTTGTGCTTCCTATAGTTATCCGAGTATTCTATCGGTACCCATCCCACAATTATGGAGCTGGTTGTTTTTGCAGCCTGGTTGACTCATTCATTATTGCATTGTTGGTATGGAAGTGGTCGTGGTGACAGCTGCTACTTATCCCTGCAAAGTTAAGGTGGGCACATTTATGTAGTAATGAATGTGTTATCTTACTTTTGGTCATGAGATCTTAGGAATGCAGGGATAAGGTTGTTTGCAGTTTTATCCATGCCTCTCATGTTGCACGTCTTGTTTAATCTAACTTTGACCGTATGTTGTAGATGTGAAAGATATAAAATGTGTGATCAACTATGATTTCCCATCAAGCCTCGAGGATTACGTCCATAGAATAGGTCGAACGGGTCGTGCTGGTGCAAAGGGAACTGCATTCACATTCTTTACTCATGAGAACGCCAAACATGCCAGAGAACTTGTAAAGATACTGCGAGAAGCGGGGCAGCTTGTCTCCCCTGCATTGACTGCTTTAGCCTCGTCTAGTGGCTTTGGAGGTAACTCTTTATCCTTATCCTCTGGATGGGTTGTATTTGGACTCATGAAGTCTGGCTTATAATTAAGAGTTTTGGTTTCTTTTTTATAATAATTATGAGTTTTGGTTTGATTCTCTTGAATTTTCGACTTCTTTAATGAAGCTAGTGGATGGGTTTTTTAATGCTCTTGTATATTGTTTTATTTTCTTTTTCGATGAAATCTAGGCTTTAGACCTTTTCTTTATAGAAAACAAACACAAAGTCATTGATGTGGGAAATGTTACTGAAGCCGATCAAAAACAAGAACCATAAAAATGGATAAATGAGGAAGTGGTGGTCGATAAAAGGAATATATAAAGTAGATAATTCCTAATAAATGTCCATAGTTGATAGTTGATGATGCCCCAACATGCCCAATAGGAATTACCCGTAGTCTCGATAACATCGATTCACCATAGCTATAACCCACGCTTTGGTGTGTGAAGAAAATCCATGTCCTCGTGTACTACATAGAGAAAGTAGTAGATCATGGCCGTCCACGTTCGATGAAGACGAGACAATGTGGTATTTGTCGGTACAGGCTTAGGCTTGGTGTTGGCCTAGATTGGAAATCTAGGTTTTAAACCCTCAAGAGGATGTTTGAGGTGGTGAGTTGGTTAGAATTGTATGTGATTGAGGTCCGAGTAATATTTAGAAGTATGATGAGTTGGTTAGAATTGTATGTGATTGAGGTCCAAGTAATATTTAGAAGTATGATGAGTTGGTTAGAATTGTATGTGTTTGGGGTCCAAGTAATACTTAGAAGTATGAGAGGATTTGAGTGAGGATTAATCAGTGGCGAAGAATTATTGGGCTCTATGGTTTTAAGAGGATGAACAATGAGCCCCAAGGTGTGGCGTAGTTGGTTGAAGGACTTTGGCTTCCGCAAGGTGTTCCAGGTTCGAGACTCACCTGTGTCATTAATTTGTAAACATCTCATGTGTCTCCATTCCTTCGATGTCTCCCAGTGTTTGGCTTAGGAACGGGCGTGGTTACCTTTGTTTCATAAAAAAAAAGGATGAACAATGATTACATACAGGTTGATCATTATTAGAGACTCAACCCTTTTGTTGTAGAGTCTCGAACACCCCCAAAAGTGAAATATTAAATTTGAAATGGTTTCTTTTTTCTTTTTGTAGGATCTGGCGCTAAATTCCGACCTCAAGGACACAGAGGCTATGGTAATGGTAATCGATCATCGGTTTCGGGTTCAAACGCGATTCCTGTTGGTGCGATGAGGCCTCGCCAGTTTGGGTGAACGTGGAAGGGAAGGATTTTAAAGCTAGATAAGTAGTATGGAGCAGTTTGATGATGAATATATGAGTTTTTTTTTTTCCTTTCTAGAATTAGGATCTAATATTGTTGTGTGGTACGAAAATAGACATGTATGGCCATATGGCCTTTTTGCCCAACCTTTTGATTGTGATTTTGTTGGGTTTGGAGAACAGAAGAAAATTAAAGCTTGTGGCTTTGAACGTGATCCTTAATTTACCTCGTCATGGTTTATTTTTATTTTCGTTGAATTTGTATTACTTTTGGTTCTAAGTTTTCTAATTTATTCACGAGTAAGGGGAGCTTTGACGATGTTTCAATGGTGCCATATCCTCAAAATGTAGGTTCGTTTTACTCTTCATTCACGGACATTAAATTAAAAATTAATTTAGTGAAAATTAATTTCTCCATGGATAAATGGTGGAGTTGGCTTGACTTGGCTTCTATTCATCCAACTCCACGCGTGGATCTTACATTTTTTATTAAAATATTAAAAAACTACTCGATATTTATTGTTTTATTTGAATAAAAACTTCAACAATTTACTTTACATGACCTCAAAAAAAACTTTATTATTAAAAAACTATTAAATATCCATTTTTTTATTTAAATACAAACTTCAACCATTATCTTTCCATCACATTTTTTCTTTTCCCCAAACATAAACTTATTTCACTTATCTTCTCATCCCAACTCAACCCAACCTATCCTCTCAAAGTCAAACATGCCTTAAAATCTAACTAACTTTAAACTTTTATGTGTCAGTTGAGTTATATTAATTTAGTTACATTAATTTTTTAGTTCTAAATATGACGTACAAATATAATTTTAATTTTATTCCGGACGTGAGTTTAAAAGTTGGAAGAAGATATTCTCTTCATTTTTTTTTTTAATTTTTGGAATTCAGTAACATTCAAAGATTTATATACACATTGTGGTGACAGATATACGTCATGCAAAAAATGTTAGTGCCTGGATGTTAATTAATCGATCAACCTTTTTTTTACTCATTTCTTGTTCTAAAAAATATATGAAAATATGTAAAATTCTATATTTTAGTTAATTGAATAATTGAGTGGGACTTGGGTGTCGTGTTTAGGGTACTGTCCTACAAAAGTGTGATGTACTGTCCCTTTCCATTACAAGTAGTCTTTTTCGTATTTCATTTTTATATATTAAATAATAATAATAATAATAATAATAAAATAGAATAGAAGTATTTGGATGAGACTCCTCAATTATTGAAGGGATTCAAACATTTTACTATCCCAAACAAAATGAAAATTAAATTTGTGTGACACATTTTTTAATAGATATTACATTTACATCTTTTTTTACTATTTTATTATTAATATTATTATTATTATTATTATTATTTGTTTTTGAGTACAAATAGGGGGAAGGGGAATTACAATACCGATTGTAGAGATCGAACTGTGACGTAGAGTAGAAATGGATTACACCAAACAAGATAACTAATCGCCTCACCGACCCATTTAGTACTAATTTCTTAATTATTATCTCTTGTTTAACTTTTATAAAAGAAATGATTATTTCCTAATTTTATTCTATATGTCATGACAAATTAGATAATGGAAAATTATTTGAGAAAATTGTTATAATATAACGGACGGTTGAGATACATCATTAAATGTATGAAAGAAACACATAAAAATATTTATATTTGTATCTTGGGATTGTTAGAGACATAATGAATTATATAGTGATCGATAAAAGACAATCATTCATTCAATATTTTTTTCTTAGGTAAAACATGTTTTGTACTTACGTATCTAATTTAATGTCTTCCTTTAGTTTGATACACATTGTATTTTCCAATGTCTTCCATATCATATAATGATATTAGGTGTTTTTCACTCTTGCTTCTAACTTGACAATCAAAATTCGTTTGACAACTATTATATCAATATAATCAGAAAATATCATATAATCTCGATCATATTGAATGTGGCTTTAAATTTGAACATCTATATCAGAATGAAATACAATTATGTTTTTTCTTTAAAAAAATTATGCAAGTTGACACATTTATTATATCAAGGTCCATATATACATATGCCAAGGTGTTGGAGTGTGTATTTGGATTATTATTTATAATTTATTGTGGTTTTTTCTTACCATTTTTCTTTTTAGAATTTTAATTTTTTTTTCTTAGTCTTCACTGTTCACCAACATTTGGGGAGAGAGAAGAAGACTTTTTAATTATAAAAATATACTTGTTGAATTATTATTGACAACTAAGAACTTTAATTAGGTGGACTTGGTGGCTATAAATTTCAATATTAATTAAAAACAACTATATTAGTGTTTGAATAAGTGTTCACCATAATCTTAGTAATATAGTGTATATAATAAGATTTAAAATAATGAGAAAAATAAAAAGCCAATTTGGAGCTTCATAATATATTATATCATTTAATGGGGGAAATATCTACCTACTTCCACATAAAGTATATTATATATCCAACTTTCATTTTTTATCTAATAAACGTGATTTTGTGAATGGAAAACAATATATCGTGTTCCTTTGGATAATAAAAGATCATGAATACAAATTTAATAACCCAGTTTCAAAGTCTAAAAAAATTAAAAATAAAAATAAACTTTTGAAAGTTTTTTTTTTTTTTTTAAGTTGATTAATATTCTGCTAGGAAAGATGAATATAGATAGATATATTGTAGGAAGAGTGGAAGACATCATAATAAATTTGAGTAAGAATATGCTTAAATTTCAAAAACAAAAAATAAAAAACCAAATGATTATCAAACGAGATCTTAGAAGCTCAATTTTAATTTGGAAAAAAAAATACTGAAATCTTAGTTTTGGCAGATGAATTTTACTACAAACCTATGTTTATGAAGTATTGTATTGGAAAGAGAGATAAGCTAAAACCACAAACTATATGAAAACCTAAACCAACTATATAATAGGATCAGCTTCTTAAATGTAACATTTTCTAACTTGTGAATTATAATATAGGGAAACTCAGATAGATTAGTCAAATTCATAACATAATTATAAATATGGTTATTTAAAAAAAAAAATTAACAATCATAGTCATTGATATTAATAGTAATATTTTTTATTGATAACACATAATATTGTTTTAATTAATTAGTATTTGTAATGTAATATTAAATTATATTTATGATTATAATTGCAAATATTTTAAATTTTACTCACATTTGTAATTATTTTGGGAGAATAACCGATCAAAGTACAATTTCTTATATAGGATAGAGGAATGATACTTTCCAACATAGATTTTTGGCTAAATTATAGAAAATGCCCCTATACTTTGAAGGTTGTCTCAAAAATGCCCCTAAACTTTCAAAAGTATCAAAATTGTCCTTGAACTTTAACAAAAGTTTCAA
>JBBMEF010000008.1:11836850-11855296 GCA_037832685.1 Sicyos baderoa | reverse complement strand
CTGATAGACTCCATCAATAATGTTTGATAGACTCCATCAATAGTGTTTGATAGAATCTATCAAAAAAAGTTGCTATAATTCTAATGCAGAGTATGAAAATTGCTATACAGCGCAAATTCCCTCCTTTTTAAAATGGTCGTATTTATAATATTTTAGAAATTTAATTAATTTTTGTAAGTTTCCCTTGTTTTTAATTTGACTTCTAACCATTATAAATGTGCAACACTCTTTCACATTCTCCAACAACGATAATAACACATGAAGGAAAAACTATTTTTTCCAAGAAAAAAAGTAAAATGAAATTGAATTTCATTAATCAAATAAAAAGACATAAATAAAAAGTTGTTATTTGCGTATACTTTTTTTCTACTTGCAAAGTAAAAGTTATGGGGCCACGAAAATCTTAGATCACACGTGAAAAATAACATGTATCATATTTGTGGTATTAATTGGTTGAATAAATTTTTGTTTCTTTGAATTTATGCAAAATCAATTAAAGAAGTTATATTAAAAAAAATTATAATAAAAAGACATAAATAAAAAGTTGTCTCTTCCTCTAATTTATATTAAAAAAATTTATTGTAAATTTATCTTAATTTGCATGGAATTGCTAGTCAGAAGAAACCATATATACTATTTGACATTAAAGAAGTTACAAGTTTAAAATACTCAAATGTCAGCTTCATATTATTTTATGTGACATTTAACATTTTAATTTATTTAATTAATTATATTATTATTTGCTCAACAACATTAATGTATACTCGATTACTAAGAGTTTCGAATCTCTATACCACAATTATTGGAATCTCAAAAAAATATATCATTATATGTTATATATTTAAAACTCAGCAATTTAGTTGTATAAAAGGGAGGTTGAGTGAAAAATATATCTATCTTGTCATATAATTGGAGTGAGTTAACTTAAATATTAGGTTATTAACAAAGTAGTTTCAAAACACTTTATTAAGGTTGGAATTGATTTGAATCATATAAAGATTTCATGTTCCTTTTAGGCTGTTATTAACCCCCACATTTTCCAATCTAAGTCTAAAGTTTCAATTACCTTTACTTTCACAACCTAATACCTTCCATTTCAAATCACTAAAGCTTTTCCCCCAAAGAAAAAAAAGCTTCCTTTTAAATCTCATTCTCTTATATTTGTCCACAAAATGTTAAATCAACATGACACTCCATTATCTCCCATGATTACTATTATATATCAATTAAAATATATATTGAGGATGAAAAAAAAAACTTTTTTAATCAATCTTCTCCAACTTGTTAAGTTATTTTAAATCTTAAACAATTAATTTTGTGATATTGAACTCTAAACTTAAATCATGAAATTCTACCATCAATTTGTTCGATATTATTTTTTAAAACAAAAAAAAATATGATTAATTATGAGACTCTTTTTTTTTTTTAAAAAAAAATGATTAATTATGAGGCTATCCATAGTTGTGAGATGCATAAATGTAACTAAGCATTTCATCCCTTTATTTGTGAGTGGTTTTTTATAATTGATTCATGAGAAAATTTTATTGATAACTTTTCATATGGTTAGTTATTGAAAGAGAGCATGACTCCTAATAATGAAAGATATCAAAGAGCTAACTTAATTTACTTACGACTATATTAGAGAAGAGACATTCGAATCCTATAATCTCATGATTATTAGATTGTTGTATAAGATATCGATAGAACTATGCTTTTGTTGATAATTTTTATAATAGACAATTAATGTACAAAGATTGCAAACTTCATATATATATATAATTTTTATTTTTTAAAAATTAAATCTATGAAAATTGATTCTATTTCGTTATTAATGTTTGATAGTCATATATTTTAAAAAATTAAGTCATGTTTTAAAAATAAAAAAAAAGGTACTTTTCAATTTTATTTTATTTATTTATTCATTTAATTTTTAAAATTTGGCTAAAAATTTAAATGTTTACTTGACTGAAATGAAAATAATTGTCAAGAAATTAGAAAACAATTTTAATTTTGAAAAAAAAAAAACTTAAAATCAAACGAGTCCTCTAAATTTCTTCGGTCCTAATCAATATATCATGGGCCTGCTGATTGAAGGCCCATTAGACAATAAGTGTTGGAAACGAGAAATTTGGGCCGTGTTTAAGGCTTAGAATATATTGAACCGGCCCGTATTTAAACCGGTTTAATCACGCTCGTTAAGTTCTCTTTGTTACAAATTCATCTTCTCAGTTCTCTCTGTGCTTTCACTTTTCTTCAATGGCCGACGACATCCACGGCGGCGCTTCACTTCCGTCAGGCCCCGACGGCCGGAAACGCCGCGTAACCTACTTCTACGAGCCGACAATCGGCGATTACTACTACGGCCAAGGTCATCCGATGAAGCCTCACCGAATCCGCATGGCCCATAACCTAATCGTTCACTACGGCCTCCACCGTCGGATGGAGATCAACCGCCCCTACCCCGCCGGATCGGAGGACATCCAGAGATTCCACTCCGACGACTACGTCGATTTCCTCGCCTCCGTCTCCCCCGAAACGCTGGCGGATCATTCCTATTCTCGCCATCTCAAGCGGTTTAACGTTGGCGAGGACTGTCCTGTTTTTGATGGCTTGTTTGGCTTCTGTCAGGCCTCTGCCGGCGGCTCCATTGGCGCCGCCGTGAAGCTGAACCGCGGCGATGCTGATATTGCTATCAATTGGGCGGGTGGGCTTCATCATGCTAAGAAGTCTGAGGCGTCGGGTTTCTGTTACGTTAATGATATTGTGTTGGGAATTCTTGAGCTGCTGAAGTATCACAAGGTAATTGACAAACTGTGCTGGATACTTTGTTCTTTGAGTTATGTATTTTTTCTGAATTTGGGATATTTTGTTGGGTTTTTAGTTCTGAACTTTGAGTATGATTGTTCTTTGAGTTATGTATTTTTTCTGAATTTGGGAAATTTTGTTGGGTTTTTAGTCCTCAACTTTGAGTATGATTGTGTGTTAGCAAATGTGGGGCTCAATGTGAATTTGCTGACTGAAAACTTCTGCTTGAAGGAAGGGGTTTTGTTCCTTGTTCTGCATTACAATGGAGTTTTATTTCTTATTTTTGAATAACAAATAATTTCATTATATTTTTGAAGTTAGATGGTGGGGCATGGTCCATGTTACAAAATAGACCTCTAGCTATTTATTAAGATGTCATAGCGATAACCGTGAAATAGGTCGTGAAATAGGGGAGATTGTTTAAACCAAGAGAGAACGATAACAGTTAAGTTCTCAATGAAGCGGTTGAACGTAGTCGCTTTGTCTTGGAAAGTTCGGCGATTCCTTTCCAACCAAATATACGAACAGTACGCCCTATCAAAGTTTTCAAATTCATTGAATTTTACTCTTTTGACTTAGTTTTTGTGCTGTTGTTTTTTTTGTTTTCCCTTAATTCTTATGAATTTTCTGGCGGGGTGATAATGAGCATGCGTTTTGATAAAAAATCTCTTGGATATTTTAGACCAATGTATTAGTAGAACATCCTGTTTTAGCTCTAGCTATCCTTTGATTTCTAAGCTGCTCAATATCATTGTACAGCGTGTATTATATATCGACATTGATGTTCATCATGGCGATGGCGTGGAGGAGGCATTTTATACTACTGATAGAGTAATGACGGTCTCCTTTCATAAATTTGGGGATTTCTTTCCTGGGACAGGGCATATTAAGGATGTTGGAATAGGGTCTGGTAAAAACTATGCCCTTAATGTCCCCCTAAATGATGGATTGGATGATGACAGTTTTCGTGGTCTGTTTAGGCCACTCATTCACAAAGTTATGGAGGTGTATCAGCCGGATGCGGTAGTACTCCAATGTGGAGCGGATTCATTAGCTGGTGATAGGTTAGGGTGTTTCAACTTATCTGTGAAAGGCCATGCGGATTGCCTTCGTTTCTTGAGATCATTTAATGTTCCTTTAATGGTATTGGGCGGAGGAGGATATACAATTCGCAATGTTGCTCGCTGTTGGTGTTACGAGGTCCGTATCTCTTTCTCGTGTTCATGTGTATTTAATTTTACCTCCTTGTAGGATTAAGATACATTCTTATGAATTGCATTTGTGGGGTTTTCCATCAACAGACGGCAGTTGCTGTTGGAGTTGAACCAGACAACAAGTTGCCTTACAATGAGTATTTTGAGTATTTTGGACCTGATTACGCACTTCACATAGAACCATCCAACATGGAGAATCTAAATTCGCCTAAAGATATGGAAAAGATAAGGTGATTTTTTATTATGTATGATTATGTATTGCACGTAATAATGCTGTAAACTTAGTCTCTTTTCTTGTTCATAATCTTTGTAGAAACAGTAGAAAAATAATTAATAACCATATCGTACATAAAAAATGTTAAAAAATGCTTATCTTGTATGAAAATAAAACTTGCTTGGTTGTAGTAACTCGCTAGTCAGCATCAGTCTTGCTTCATTCTTGTTTATTCCTATTATGCTATCTCTTGGTTGATATAAATAAATTTACCTCAATCCATTAGTTTAAGCTCTTGAGTTGATTGGTGATTTAATATACTTCAACATGGTATCAGAGTAGGACTCTTGTCGAGTCATTTTCCTCCCCAATTAAAATTGAATTCTATTTGTAGGGTATTTCTCAAATTTTCTAGCCCACAAATGAGGAGAGAATGTTGATTGACATAATTAAACCCTAACCTATCAATTGAAGTTGTTGGGTCGATCGTTGATTTAACATAATTCAACACTATCTTACCGGAAAATCTAATGTTGACATGTTGGATCCTCTATCTCCTCTTATAGAAACACCCTGCTGGAGCAACTCTCTAGACTCCCACATGCACCCAGTGTACCTTTTCAGATGACTCCATCGTCGGAAGTTCCAGAAGAGGTGAGAAAGAACCTGAACAATCATTTTACTAGTTTTTTTTTTTTTTTGAAATAAGGGTAACCACGCCCGTCTCTAGGCCAGACACCGGAGATATCGAATGAGTAATGTCACATGTAAATCTCGAATCTGAGACCTTGAAGAGAGCATACCTTCAAAGTCCAAGTCGTCAACCACTTGGGGACAACAATAATTTTACTAGTTACTACTATTATAATGCATATTGCTTCATAATTTCTGTTTCTTTGTCGTATTTTTCTCTTGAGATTCATGCTGGTTTCTTTGGTTGTAAGGAGGAAGAGAACATGGAGCGTAGACCCAAACGCCGCATCTGGAATGGAGAGGACTATGATTCTGATTCTGAAGAAAATAGAAAGCGACCAAACAACAGCGAAGGGCCTGGTGTAAATAATCTGACTAGGTAAAGGCTTAAGCTCTATTTATTAGATAGCACGAAATTCCATCTCAAAACTAATTAACTAGGATTGGAGTAGCTGCTCAGCAACATGATCCCTCAAGATGGTGGGATCGGATACCAATTTCATTTTTATTGAACCAATATGGACTATGATACCATATTAGATAAGTATGAGATTTTATCTTAAAATCAATTGGTTATAAGTAGAGTAGCTCATCTATCTTATAAATGCAAATGAGTCTTTTACTTTTTTGTGATCACTTTGGGCGAGTGTGTCTCAACACTTGGGCCCCATTTGATAACCATTTGGTTGTTTGTTTTTTGTTTTTGAAACTTAAGCTTATTTTTACCCAAAATCCATACAATGTTTCCATCTATCCTACAATGTATCCATCTCTTCTTAAGAAAGTACGTGAATGTTAACCAAATTTTAAAAACAAAAACAAATTTTTGGAAGGTACTTTTTTCTGTTTCCAAATTTTAGTTTTGTTTCAAAATATATAGGTTAGATGTGCCTTACAAGTAAAGAAAAACATATGAAAATACAATTGTTGTCGGCTTAAATTTTAAAATCCAAAAAAAAAAAAAAAAAATCCAAAAACTAAAAACAAAATGGTTATCAAAAGGGGTCTTGATATCATACCTTAATATTATATTTCATAGGTGCATCACATGTTTCTTTTTTTTTATTTATTTTTATTTTTTTATTTTTTTATTATGCATTAGATATATCTTGTGCGAATCAATGGGACATTTCAATTTCTGCAAAGAACTTAGCTCTTATAACTGAATATACAAGTACATGTGATGCAGTGACGAAGTGGATCATATGGAGGAAGATAAAAACATGGACCATCAATCATGTTGACAGATGAAAACTGTGTGTGAAGAGTTCTCGACGGCCTTGAAGTCTAACCAGTTTCGATAAGAGACACGTGGGATCGAACCATTGTTCTTGATCTTAA
This sequence comes from Sicyos baderoa, assembly GCA_037832685.1. NCBI lineage: Eukaryota > Viridiplantae > Streptophyta > Magnoliopsida > Cucurbitales > Cucurbitaceae > Sicyos > Sicyos baderoa. Next base: position 11,849,029 of record JBBMEF010000008.1, on the reverse strand, counting down.
GCCAGCCTGGGTTTTGCATTAAGTATTGGAGCATACAGATGATCTCTTATGTTTCATGGCGCTTTTATTTTCTCAACATGAAAGTTACAATTTGTAAACTAGGAATTATACAATGTAAACAGGAGCCAGGGCATTTTCATTGGAGACTTTTGTACCAATATTTTAATGGAGTTATATAATCTTGATGATCTTCTCTGGTATTTATAAAGTTGATTGTTCAGAATTTAAAGTTTTCTTCTCCTTACATTTTAAACTTTGGATAAGCCATACTAGTTTATTTTATTTTATTTTATTTTTATATATATCTGTGATTGTCCGGGCAAGCTTTCTTTATTACTAGTTTCTTTTTGAATTTTGAAAACTACCCTTAAATGTAATAGTGTTGCTATAGTTGTAACAATCCATTGATTTTTATGCTTTTCAAATAATGGAGAAAAGTTGGATTTTTCCTTTCCTTTTTCTTTTTTGAATTCAACAATATTTGACTAGAAGATTCGAATATGTGAGCTCATAGTTAACAATTTGAGTGTGACAGAGTTGCTAACGGTCGTTGATGGAAAATCACTATTTATGTTTGAAGAGGAAATAATGGTTATGAATAATTTTTGTTTATGTTTAGAGTGCAAGTAATAGTTACAGTCCCGTGATAGTCGAAGTACGCGCAAGCTGGCCCGGACAGTCATTGATATAAAAAATAAAAGGGATAATCATTTTCGTATTTAAAAATGATTGAGATGAACAATTATTACTTTATTTTAGGTTCTGTAAGTAGTTATTACCTAAATAATGATAACTTATTGTTCATTATTCCAATAACTATTAGTAATATCTCAAAGCCAGTGTATCTGGGTTTGGATTAGATCCTATCTGTTGCAGCTCCTTAGTGACTGCATACTCAAATCTAGACCTTATTGAAGAAGCAAGCAAGGTGTTCGATGAAATGTCCCACCCAGATTTTGGTTATGAGGAATTCAATCATTTCTAATGAACATGTAGCTAGTGCACTTGTTAGCATATACTCGAGGTGTAAGTGCACGGAACGAGGAAAATCGCCCGGGCTTAGCTGGATTTGAAGCTTGATGTTTGTGATCAACCTTGGAAGGGCAGGAAGATACATACTTTTGGTCTTCATAAATCATGATTCAATAATGTAGAGAAACTAGAGTTACCATGTGAAGTGATGAATAATGTATCAAACATTGGCAAAAAGGCTGCAAGATTCCTTGAAATTATTGCTCTTTTCTGCAAGTCTTGGATGTTCTTTTGATACTTACTGTGACAAATAAATCATTCACATGTTCTATTGAATCATCTGTATATTAGCCTTCATTTGGAGGACATGTAATGAAAGAAGGGAAAAAGGGTAGGATAAAAGAAGGGAAGAATGAAAGATTGGGATTGTGTCTTTGTTCTAAGGTTGACCAATTTTAACTTGTGGTCAACCTTGATTTAACAGACAGATTGGTTATGCTGGAAGTTGGAGCTTAAGATTGGGATCTTGTCCATCGTGCTAAACGAAAAGCGATTGAACAAGTATCGAAATTTTTTAGTATTTATGCTTGAACTTGGATAACAAATTGATGGATGATGTTACTACTGTGCCTAAAAGGAGAAATGACTAATTGTCTGAAATTCAAGTTATTTATATGTCTACTAATGTTTGAAGTTGTTGAAAAGTAAGTTCTTTGTACCATGATATAGGTTAAACAAAAGAATTATCTTTCATCATCTTTCTTCAAGAAAATATTTTATTCCTTCTTTCTATAGTAGAAGATTTGAATATTATTGGTTTTTATGTTGCTCAAGGATCGAAAAGTTTTCATGATCAAGACGAAAAACTCTTTCGAAGTGTTGCATTTCGATTGCTGCATAGTAAGATTAGAGCTGGCATTTCTATTGCATTTCGATTGCTGCATAATATCCTAGCTTTCCATGTTGCTGATTCTGTTGCAATTGGCTTCATGATATAGAACCCATTGTTTGAACTGCAAGAACTTAGCCTCTTAGCTCTCTTCCTTAGAGTCTGTCTCTTCAATATAGAGGTCGTCAACTTTGCTTTGCCACATTTAGCATTCACTGATGTCGGCATTGCCTCGAGTCCCATCAACTTGCCTACCACTTCTGGTTTGCGCCACCCGACACTCTCTCCCGCTATCTTTGATGGCAACCGTAAGGCTGTCTCCAGTGTCAACTCGAACAGATTCTCATTAGTTCTTCCACTTAGAGCATACTCACAGCAAACTGATTTCCCCCCAGCCTTTTCAGCATCCAATTTCGTAAAGGAAGATCGATACATCGTACTCGAGGATATTGATTTAAGGCATTCCGTGTAGATCGTAAGATATCCGAGTTGTTGTTTACACATGACATCCTGCCTCGCATCTGGTTGTAGTTGTAGATTTTTGTCTTTCTTGCTGCCTCCTCCAAGGTTGGCGGGTTCTGTCTGCGGCAGGTCGGGCGGGCTAGATAGGGAAGTGATCCGGGTTTGTTTTGTGTTGGTTGAGAGCTGAGGTAGAAGTTAGAAACATCACCATTGCAGAAAGTTCTGATGTCTTTTTTCATCTTTTCAGCTAGAGAGTTCTTTAAGAGAAAGAAGGATAATTCCTTCATTTTGAATGCATGAAGAAGATGATCAAAACTTGGAAGTAGGATCTGACTCTTCATTTACTTTTGTCATTTTTTTCTTTGTTCTGAAGATAATTTATGAACACAAATTAGTATAGAACTGTGAATTGAATGAATGACTCTAATTCTAAGTGGTCAGGAAGACATTGTAGAATGAACTAAATCATTAGTTTAGTGGTCACGAAGACATGGTAGATTAAGAGATTATGAGTTCAATTCAAAGTGACCGACAACCTAAAAATTAATTTTTTACGAGTTTTGTTGACAACTAAATATTGTAGGATCAGATGATTTGTCCCATAAAAATTGTCGAGTTGTACATAAGTTGGTTCGTACATGATGGTCAAACGTTTAAATTCTTACTCCACATATTATTGAACTAAAAAAATGCTCCCAATTTCAAATTTGTCATGAAAAAGGATGAACATGGTTATGCTAGCCTAGAATAGGCCAAATGAACTTTATGAAAGGGCTTGTGGCCTATCTGTCATAAGAACATATGGGAGTAAAAGTAATATATGGATGATGAGTTCCTCTATGGAATAAGAATCAGAATCTTGTTGGTGGGCCCTCATTGGGCCTACACCCTTATAACTTTGGGCTTACTTGCCTAGCATTAGCCTCTCCTTTTAGAACTAGGCTAAGCCCAATGTTGGCTTTTATGAGTTAAAATTTTCTTTTACCCTTTCTTTTCTCTTTCTTTTTAAATTAGTGTTTTTATTCTAATTCAACCATATTAGGAAGCGAGGGATCCAAACCCGTAACCTCTTGATTATTAAGTCATATATTATATCAGTAGAGGCTAACTATTGTCGGCTTCAAATTAGTGTTTAAAATAGTTCCAAAAGGAAGAAGATATTTTTTTTTTTTATACCTCCTCATTCTCTCTTTTTATATTTTTTAGTTCGACGATATTTAGGAGTGGCGTTCGAATCCATGACCTCTTATTCATTAAATGTATATTGGTGTCGTTGAGTTACAACTCTTACTTATTGTATCGATCATGAATCCACATTATTGAATGGTTTATAGTATTGTGGCAATTCTTTTGCTGGTAGTAATTTGGTATTATAATGGGAGAATACCTTTTATATATAATTTTATCTTTGAAAAGGGACAGAAGAAGAAGAAGAATTGGAAGTCATCAAAGAAAGGGACTAAGCCTTCCATACATATAAATTCTCTCAATATTCAAAGAGACTCCACAAGGCTCTGTCACTCTCATCTCCCTGTACACACCTTTTCTCTATAGCCAACTGCTCTCTTTTCACTTTACATACCTACATCACTATTCTTATTCTTAATTATTATCTTATATATCCTCTATAAAGTTAGAATTAAGTTAATCCTTCTAATTCTTTAAGGTTAGGATTTATTACTTTTTATATGTGTGAATGTTTGGATAAACTTATGCGCAATTCAACCGTTCTTATTGGAAGAGACTTAACGTGACATTATCTATTTGTTAAAGAAACTAGTTGAAAATTAGTTATTAGGTAGGTGATTACATAGATTGATCCAATAAAAATTGATTCAAGAATAAACTTATGCTCCAACGACTAGTTCCTTTCGGTTAGCTGGAACTTTGATTAAGCTCATTAACCATCTCTTAACCTCACCCAATTACTCAGATTGTGGATGTAGGTTTTGATAATTCAAACTATCTGGAATAACTCAATTGGTCAAAGAGAGCTTTGAGAAATGTATAAGGTGATGGGTTCAAACCTCATGGTGACCAACCTAGGAATTAATTTCAAATTAATACCTACATATTTCCTTGGCATCCAAATGTTGTAGGGTCAGGCGATATGCCCCGTAACATTAGTCGAGGTGCGCGAAAACTGGCCCGGACAGTCACAGAAATCCAAAAAAAAAAAAAAAAGTTTTGATAGTCCAACCAATTAGTTCGTGGCTCTCCAGGCACCACTCCATTAGTTTATACAATAAACTTATGTGATTTTACAAGTTTGCAATGTCCTAAAATCTAAATCTAAACTTTTTGTCAATTATAATATTGATTCGATTGTTAGAAATTGACATTCTTTTTTGTAATTATTTTTTTATATACTTGGGAGGTCTATCAATATAGTTTCTTTTTCTTGAAAAAAACTATCATTATTTTCATTTCTAATTTCCTTATAGTATTGAATAATAAATTTGAATAAGTTTACAAGTTCGCCTTGTCCTAAAAATATATGAAGAATTAACTATTATGAGGTAGCTCAATTGGTCAAAGAGAGTCTTAGAGTGCATAGGATGATGAGTTCAAACCCCGTGGTGGTCACCTATCTAGGAATTAATTTCAAATTAATACCTACGAATTTCTTGTTATCCAAATGTTGTAGGGTCAGGCCGTATGTCATGTGACATTAGTTGAGGTACGCGAAAGTTGACCCGGACAGTCACAAATATTTAAAAAAAAAGAAAAAAAATTGAAGAATTTGTTCAATTATTTGTGGAAACATATAAATTGGTATATATATATATATATATATATATATTCGTTTATGTGTTTTTGTTATGACTATCTCTCATGATTTAATAGACAAAGTATAAGAATCCTTAGGTTAAGAAAAATAACAATAAAGGAAAGGACACACCATGGAATTTTCTAATAATACATTGTTCTCATTCTTATCCACCATGGAAATATAATTACTCAAATTTAAAATTAAATTTATATCGCTTGTTTTTTTTATTTACTATTATTATTTTTTTCATTTTTCGAGACCTCAACTTAAAGTAATAGTTCAACAATATAATAAATACTCAATAATCATGAAGCCATAAATTCAAGTATCGGCCCTCATTTGTTGAAAAACTTAAAGAAAAAAAAATATCGTTTACGCGTGACAATATGGAAATACACAAATTTCAATTTTAGTGTGAAGAATCCAATTGGTTAAGACATATATACCTTTATTTTATGTGTTCTAATGATATCATTACTTGGTCACGTCATTGTCAAATTGAGAAGCACATAAGTAAATTTAATAGGTTCAATATATTGCCAATCAAGATGATAGAACATTACTTTTCATATATAATTGAGATATTGAGAGAATAATTAAATTGAGACATTGATTTTTGTATTTTTGTGAAATTATAGTGAAGAATTTGGGTTAAAAGCATGATAGAAAATTGCAAGGAGACCCCTCCTGGTCACGCACATCGCCCCTAAAAGCCTACCTAATTCTATTAATGTGTATAATTTAAATAGCCAAAATCAATCAATCAATTGAAAAATATAATAATTATAACAAGTATTAATCCATCAACTCTATTTTTTATAGCCTCTAATATTATATTATGATACAAAGCTGTACTGATATTTTGTACAACTTAGTAAGTATGAGATTATAGGTTCGACGTAATTTTATTTTTTTATATCCGTCACTGTCCGGGTCAACTTTCGCACACATCGACTATTGTTACGGGACATAACACTTAATCTTATAACATTTGGATGCCAAAAAAATCTGTAGAAAATTAATTCTTAGATAAGTCTCTATGCACCACAATGCCCTCTTTATAACCAATTGAGCCAAAACGTAATTAATTTAGAGTCTCTATAATTCTCAACTTTTTTTTTTCTGACTTCAACAATAATACTAACATAAAACTCTAGGTTATTCTTGAACTAAGAAAACCCTTTTTGTTTTACAACAAGAATTTTCTCACATATGCATGAATGATAATAAAAAGGGTGTTTTAATTTTATTTATGCCTCTAGAGGAGAATGTAGTATTTAGAAAATGTATGTATATATATATTATATATACAAGATATAAATTGGAAAATAAATTGGAAAATAAATTGGAAAATGGTAGCTATATATGTATGCATTAATGGAGTGCATGAAAAATAAAATAGAATGGAATAAAAATGGGAGACAATGGCACAATCCCTGATATTATTATTGGATAGCAAGGTCATAGTCATTCTTTTGTTAGTGTACCCACCATTTATTATCCTTGTCTTTTGCCTCCATTCTCCTTCCCATCCCACTAAATATACTCCTTTTTTCCACTCAATTTTTGTCATTCAAATTATTTCCACTTCTCTCTCACTCTCTCTCTATTTCTTCTTCTTTTTTCATCTAGGGTTTTGCTTCACCTTCATCAAAAGACCTTTAAATTTGTTTATCAAAGGGAAAAGGAAGAAGGGTTTTGAAGTTTTCACTCTAGAAAGGTAAAAAAGGAATTCCTTTTTTTGGTTGTGATGTTTTAGTTTATGAATTGATTCTAAAGAAATAGCAAAGACCTAGAGATCACACAAGGGAGGTAAGTTTATGTAGCTCTCAGCTTTGTTTTTGTATAGCTAAAAAATGCTTGTTCTAATAAATTTTGTTTTGTTTTTTCTTTCTATAGGTAAGAAAAAGGCTAAATAGAGGAATTAATGTAGACCCTTTGAGGAATATGGGGCTAGGTAGAGCTTAATTTAGGGTTATCTCTTTGCCCATTGTGTTATATCATATATTTGACATTTGTGTGTTAATAAAATATACATAAATTTTGATGACTTTACTATTTGTTTCACCAGTCATGTCTCATCTTCTTCACCTGTTTTTACGCAACCTACTGCTTTTTTCTCAATTCACACTTTGAAAAAAAAAAAAAAAAATTCAAGAGAGAGGAAAAAAGAAAAAGATAAAAGAGTGTATATATGCAACAAGCTTTATAAAAATTCAGAGAGAATATAATTAATGGGTTAATTAAGTTGTAAAAATCTAAATCTATTTAGGGAATGTAAGAAAGAAAAAAAAAAAGAGAATTTGTTCAAATGCTTTGATTAGTTATTTGGTATTCCAAATGACCTAGGGGTACAATGCCCCTAAATCTCAGTGTTTTGCATTTTCTAATTACCCTCTTTAATTAAACGGTTTTTCTTGTCCAGGTAGCTAACATGTCTATTAGTGATCTACGTAAAACTATGTATCCATTTTTTTTTTACATTATTTTTTGTTTGTCGATATTTGTTTCTCTAACCATTTTTCGTAGAGAATATAAGGTTAAAAATACGAGGCATAAATCAAACTAGACATAAAAGAAAATTTGAACCGCTAACATTTTGATCGAAAACATTACAGGAAGATTTAGACAAGGAACAATAAAACATTAAGGCCCCGTTTGATAACCATTTGGTTTATTATTTTTTGTTTTTGAAATTTGAGTATATTTTCACTCAAATTTCCTATCATGTATTCTACACTACCTACAATATATTCATCGTTCCTTAAGAAAGTAGGAGAACACTAACCAAATTTCAAAAACAATAAAAAGTAGCTTCCAAAAGTTTGTTTTTGTTTTTAAAAGTTCGTTAGTATTCTCCTACTTTCTTAAGAAAAGATGAATATCTAATAAGAAGGGTGGAACACACGTTAGAAAATTTGAGTGAGAATAGACTTAAATTTCAAAAAAAAAAAAAAAAATCAAATTGTTATCGGGGCCTAAATTAGGCAGGTAATGAGATCAAGAAGTTTCTCTGCAAATTTGATTTAGGGAGTTGTACACACGTGTGACTGTGAATGGGAGAGTTCTTGTCTGAGTGGGCACGCGTGTGAAAGAAAAAGTGTAAAGACATAAGGTTAAGATCTTCAATGATTCTGCACATAAATTAAAACTTGGGATCAGCTATTAACTTTCTTCTGAGTTTTATCTGACTTATTCTAGAATTTCCTTTACTTTACTCTTCACACACAAACATAATGCATATAAAATGAGCAAAAGTAAATATAAACAAAAAGAAGCATGATTTTTTGTAGATATAATTAATTGTAACATCATGGAGTATTATTGGTTTCATTTTGTTTGAGAATTTAATTAAAATTTAAGTGGCCTAGTAAAAGCTTGGAGCTAATTTTCCAAGTTATGCCTCTTCAAAGGTTTAAGTTTAATGGTAAGAGGATGTTTGAGACAAATACAAAAAAATGATTGTGAAGAGAATGTAAATTATGGGAAGAATTATGAAGGAAAATGATTATTGGGGAGAACGATTATATTGTTGGAAGTGAAGAGAATGAATATAAAAAAAAAATTACTTGTGTTTGGAATAAAGAAAATAAAACAATAAATATAATGAAAGTGAAAAATAGTTATGAGAAGAATAATAGAAATAGTTATCGAGAGAAAAACAATAGTTATGAGTAGAATAATAAAAAGTTATACGAAAAAAATGATTCATAAAAGAATCATCATCTTTCTCATTCTTCCTGTTTAAATCTCTTTTGCTTCAAACACCCCTTAAGCATAAAGCTTAATGGTGGACTTCAATTTCACAAATTTAAGAAAAAATATTTGTAAGAGAAGAGAGAAAAGAAGGATATGGATTGGTTAAAAATTTGATGTTCTTACTTTGATTGGGTAGGGCAGATGGCATCATCAAGTTCTTACAACTCTCCATGTGCTGCTTGCAAGTTCTTGAGAAGAAAATGCATGCCAGGTTGCATTTTTGCTCCTTATTTCCCACCAGAAGAGCCTCAAAAGTTTGCCAATGTCCACAAGATCTTTGGGGCAAGCAATGTGACAAAGCTGCTCAATGAGCTTCTGCCCCACCAAAGAGAGGATGCAGTCAACTCTCTAGCCTACGAGGCCGAGGCTCGAGTCCGAGACCCGGTCTATGGCTGTGTCGGAGCCATCTCGTTCCTCCAAAGGCAAATCCAAAGGCTCCAGAAGGAACTCGAAGCTGCAAATGCCGACCTAATTCGGTTCGCTTGCAACGAGATCCCTAATACCCGACCGAGTCATGTGGTTCAGCACATGACCCTTCGCCCGAGGGCATTGGATCAGTATAACACAAGCGGATATTATAATCAACACCTTCCTGCTTTTAATCCCATGGCTTACTCAATGCCTTGGAATGAAAACTCTTCTGGAAATAACATCAATGAAGGAGGAGGAGGGGATGGAAATATTTGAAGAAAACTTTTAAAAATTCCTCAAAATGGGAAAAAAAGGAAAACCCTTTTTAGGGTTTTTTTTTCAACCCTAGAGAGAAAGCCTTCTCTCTTATTTGGTAAGTCACTTGCTCATATATATATATATATATATATATATATGAAGGTTTTCCCTTATTCATTTTTCATAGCTAGTTGGATTAGTTAATTTTTCTAGTGGCATTTAGAGGTTTTTGGGATTTAAGTTTTAAACCCCAAAATCCATCCATTTATGAGTTTATGTTTTCAATTATGAGATGATCATGTGTGTAAGTGTGGAACATTAATTTAGGGTCTAAATAAGGTTGCTTTGAAGCAGCTAGCAGCTTAATTAGTCACATTTTGTTTTAAAATTCCCATTATTGTGTGAGGTTTAAATTCTAGAGAGCTCTTTTAGCTTATTATTATTGTATTGTTTATGCTTAAGAATAAAAGAAAAAAAAAACAATATTTTTATCTCTTGTATCTTCTTACAAAAGCAGATTCTCTTGGCTTGTATTTATTTAAATATATTTTTATATATACGTCTATGTCTAGCTTACTTCTTTTTTTAACCCTATGTAATATTCTCTATTTTTTCTACTTTTTTTTATAGGACCACTATGCTTTTCTATTATAATTGTTGATAACAATTTTAGCTAAATGATAAAGTTGATTTTTTAATCATCATGGAGTAGTCTAATTGGTCATAGAGCACCTTGAGGTGCATAAGGTGATGGGTTCAAATTTCATGGTGACTACCTACCAAGGAATTAATTTCAAATTAATACCTACGGATTTTCTTGACATTCAAATGTTGTTGGCTCGGACAGTCACGAATAGCTATTTATTTGATCAAGAAAAATGCCCATAAAGAGAAATGCTTCAATTCATTTCCAATCTTTGCCACCTAACTGATAGGCTCTAAAAGCTGTGGTATTTAGTATTTGTTTATTCTATGCTATATATCTACTTTTTTTTTTGGGTATGTCAAGGTTTCTAGAATGTATATTCCTAAATGTTGAAAACTGAAACAAGGGGTTGTGTAAGGTAAGATTTGAAAGGGCCATTTTGAAGGGGGGGAAATGCAACCTTTCTTTGATTGCTTTTGGAAGAATCAGAAAAAGAGTGGGAAAACAATTAGGTTGATTTAGTGATAAGGTTTTTAAGAATCTAATGATTATGAATTCAAGCAGCAATGACAGTTATGATGAATTAATTTTCTACGAATTCATTTGGCATCCAAATATTATAAAGTTAGATGATTTGTTTTATGAGAATAGTTGAAGTTTGCCTAAAAAAATATTAAAAAAAGGAGTCTTTGACGGGTTTGGCGAAGTTGAATCGAGGACTTAGTTTTTTTTCTTTTCGAAAAAGGATACTAATATATTGAAGAAGGTTTGCAAGGGAAAGCAAAACACAGAGATTACAAAAAAATATTTCCAATTTAACACAATATTTATAACATCATAAGTTTTGCAAGATGGAGGCTATAAAATTTGAGGTCGAAGACATAGGTTTTGAAGGCATGCTCCCTTCAAGCTCTTATGTTAGAAATTCACTTGTGACCATATATAATTTGTAGACAACCTCCAATTATGTTTTTTTCTCTATGATGTATCCAGATGCTATTTTCAAAGGAGGAGCAATGTGACGCCTTTGGTATAAGGGGAGTGATATTTCGATTCTCGATCATTTTTTTTAAGACAGATACGAAATAGTATTATAAAAGTGCAAGCGAGGAGCAAGCGGAGAGCAATACAAGCCATATCAAAATCACGAAAAGAGGGAACTTTTGAACACCAAGAAGCCATAAGAATAAAGATATTTTCCCATAGAGTAGAAGCCGGGAACATCCACATGAGTATCATCAAAGAATCTGATCATTAAAAAAAATAAAAACATTATTTGAAAGTCAAATATGAATGAGTTACTCAAACATCCACAAAAATTGAAATATATATATATATCATATTTTTTTCTTTTTTTTTTAGTTTTTTTTTTATATATATCATCATAGTGTTCCTCAACTCTTTTTTAAATTCTAGTTTATGTTTTGAGTGTTTACAGTGAATCTCTTGGTATTTGCTTTTTCTTTTTAAAATCTTTTCCCCACAAAAAGACTTTACTCCACAGAAAAAAACCTATTTCTTTAATGACCTTAACATCTAAAACAGTGAGTGAAAGTTTGGTTGCCTCATTGGATTTCTTCAATATAAACTGGTGACTGTTTTCTCTTCCAATGGATGGAGTTTTCATTTTCTTTTTTATATTTCAATTTCTTCACCTACCTTTTTACTGTTTACATCTCCCCATCACAAGTCCCACACTTTACAGTAAAAAAAAATACCAAATACACGGAAAAATGACATGCAGGGGTCCGGACCCCAAACCTATTGCCATTTGGGGTTCGAACCCAAAATATTTGCAAATCGGGGAGAGACGCGACGACCCTTTTTTTTTTGTCGCGTCTTTCAGAAAGACGCGACTCCAGGTCAACGGTCAAAACGACGCGTCGATTGACGGAAAGACGCGAATTTGAAACGTCAGTTGGGTCGCGTCTGTCTGAAAGACGCGACCAAAAAAAAAAAAAAAAATCTTAACAACTTTCTTTTTAAAATTATAATAATAATATTTTAAT
>JBBMEF010000008.1:11813500-11828436 GCA_037832685.1 Sicyos baderoa | reverse complement strand
TAGGCTGAACTCTAAAGGTACTTTTTTCATCAATATAGAAACTGTGTTGTAATTCATTCTCTCTCCATTTATTTTGAAACACAAATGACTCGAAGCATTTCATAATCACTCCCCAATAAGAACGAAAGTGAGTAAATCATAATATGGTTTCAATGATATTTTATAATAACAACTTAAAAAAAAACATTGAGACTCTTCCAAAAAAACAAAAATTGAAAATGATATATTAATTAATCATAATTATAAACCACCAAACTCATATAATCATCCTTTAAAGTGGAGTTTATATTAAAGAAGATTCTCTTCCAAAAATCAACAAGAAGTCTTGGATCGAACATACAACATTAGTTATAACCAAACAATAAAACCACTCATTTCATCATTATATTTTAAAATTTATGGTAATGAAAAATATTGCGTTCGAGATTAATGAATTGAGAAAAATCTAGAAACCTCTACGAATAGAAGCCAACCAATCTGGAGACTTATATTAAAAAAAAATAATAATAATAAAAAAAACAAAAAAAAAAAACAATCTGGAGACTTCAATTTTCATTTTCATTTATTTCTTTCCGTGCCCTTATGATCACGTCATAACCTACCGGGATTGCATTGAAAAGTCAACTATCTCAGCAATTAAATTGTCTACCCAAAAGTATATTGCATCTAATTGAAAATACCATATAAGCTGTAAAATCCTTCAAACCAAAAGTGTAGGTTGAAATTCCTAGCCAAACATAATTCAAAGAATAAGGTTTATTTAATTATTATGATTATTTCACTTATGACTAGTTTGATGTAAAAAAATTATAATAGTAGTCTAGTGCATGCTCCCTCCATTAACTATTTGACTGGTCAAAAAATGATTTTTTTCATTTTACCCATAAGAACATAATTTAACTGTAATGAATATAACCTCGAACTCAAGATTTTTTTGTCCGTAGGCATACACTAATGCTGCTAAGCAACAACTCATGTTGGCCGAAAGATTATAAATTTAATTTCCCACAACTGCTCATGTATATCAACGTATATGCACATTTCGACAATTTTCACAAGATATTGTTGAATTCATAAAAATCATAAAACCTCCACAGATAGATTTTATAATCTCTTGAACATCGGAAGAGAAGCCAACCTTGTGGCCACAATAAAATGATAATACCTTCATAATCACTAAACCAACTTAAGATGTTATTGGAATTTAAAATAAAAATATAATAATAATAAATCTGAAATGTTTTTGTATGACAAACAATTTTCTTATTCCATCCATCTTAATTATTGTACAATGTTTTTGTATGATAATTCAAATTGTGATAAGATCCAACAAAACTGTGAGGCTAAGGATAAAGGTGTGGATAAACAGAGGTCGGACATTGTCTCAATTTTTACAATCTCAAAGGAATTTAAGTGATTCACAGCCACACACAAAAAAAAAAAAAAAAAAAACATGCTTATCAGAAATAAATCACATATACAAAATATTTATTCGTTTTAGAATATAGTATCACATGAATGTGTAACGCATTAAATAGCAAGGTCAATTATAATGAGCAAGTACCTCTTTGTTCTGTTGTTTGCGCAGCGGGGGGTATCGTTTTCTTTTTCCTTTTGTCACTGTCGGCTGGCCACTACAGGCTTCATCTCTACACAAAAATCTGTGACAAAAATCTGTGACATTGAAGGAACTAATTAACTGTTAAGGACAAACGGGAACATTTCTGTATTGGTATGATATTGTTCACTTCAGCATAAACTCTCGTGACTTTATTTTTTGTTTCTGTCAAAGACTATCATATGAATCGAGATGTTGATAAGTTTGTATCCCAACTATTTTTCTCACAAACAAAGTACTACGGAGCCGTTTTTCGGGCTCGTCTTCTATGTTCGGCCTTTGAGGATTAAATTACCCTCTCGAACAAAGATAGAATCTCCCCTCAAATGTTCATCTATCCTCATCTTCTCCTAAGTATATTGCCAGTCTAATAGAGCTCTTTATCACGGATTTGAGGAATTCTACCGACATGATTAAGTTAGGAGCATGACTTGGATATCACTTTTTCCGTTAGAGACAACCAACTTTGGGAGATCTCTACATTGGTATTATGATATTGTCCGCTTTAAACTCGTGACTTTGTTTTCTGTTTCATCAAAAAAGTGTAACGGGAAACCATGATCTTCCCTTCTATCTATTTTGTTTGCATCCCAACAATAATTACTTCAGAATGTATGATTCCTGTTGAAAACTAAGCAAATCTGAAACTCCCACATTTCATTTCAGAAATTTACTCTAAATATGTAGCCATCACGGCAGGTCGCTGGTGGGAAGCTCAGAATGCATCCAAGAGTTGATATTATTTTTTTGAAACAAGGGTAACCACGCCCGTTCCAAGGTCAGACACCAGGAGACATCAAAGAAATGGAGGCACGAGAGGTGTCTACAAATTAATGTCATAGATAAGTCTCGAACCTGGAACCGATGACAAATTCTAACCATCCTTGAGTTGATATTTGATACCAATTCTAACCATCATCACTGCAAGTCGTTTTCGAACAAGGAATCTTATGACAAATTATACCTAATCTTTTATGGGTTGTCGGCAGCCATCCCAATTCAAATTCGTCATGATATTATTATTAGCCATACAAATGAATGCCCATTCTACAGTAGGTTACTGCTTTTAGTATAAACCATTTAATCAATCTCTTCTTTTACCAGCCCATTCCCTTTTCATACCCTGGTTGGTAGGGTAGAATTTTCCTGTTGCTAAAAGTGTGAGCAAATTGGAATGAGAATAACCTTTGGTGTACATCTATGACTGTCCTAGCCAACTTACGCACACCTTCTCTATTCTCACAGAATATATTGTCTGGCTCTATTGGACGTCAAGAAAATTAATTTGAAGTAAGTGGAGACTATAGATTGAACCCACAACTTATTGATTTCTTAGCGACATTTAGGCTACCCGTAGTAGTTAACATCTCAATTCTGATTAGAGTTTTTGTTTTAGAAAGAATAAATTGAGTTATGCTCAGACTGACAAGTGAAACGAGTACAAACTAAATTCACGATGTCCCCACTTACTTAGAGATTAATTTTTTAGGGGTTTCTTTGGTGTCTAAATATTGTGGAGTCAGACAGTATGTCTAGTAACATTAGTCAAAGTGCGTGCGAGTTAGCCCAGACAATCACGAATATTAAAAAAAAAAACAAGTTCAAACTAAAGTAAAATTTAAAATGAACATCATATGAAAGTGATTATCCTAGCGCCTATATTTAGAGTGCTCATTTGGCTATGATGTGTGGACGTAGAGAAATTAACCTCAGTCAAGCAATAATCGAAGAAAGGAAAAAAATCAGAAGAGAAGAGAAAAGAAAAAGACATTTTTGCAGTTGAGATGAATAATTGAACTCTAGGTATATTTATAGCATGGAAAAAATGTTCCAAGTATAGCACCACCATTAATACTTTTTCCAAGTTTCAAAGCTTGTAGGCCCTTATAAAAAATGCTTGAAATCTACTTTAAAGTTAGCAAATAATTTGAGTGTGATTAGTTTTCTTTCTTCAAAACTTTCTCATGTGAGTTAACAACACATCAATTCTAAATTCAGATGGGGTCACAGGTCAAATCTGTCTGTATTTTCTTGTATAAAATCATACAATGACAGCCATTCACGAGCCTCATAGACGTTTCCATTAATCATTAACTCGAAGAGAGCCAAGTAGAGTAAAGGCTCAACTTTTTTTTATAATCAGGAATCGAAGCTTTGCACTCTATATACTCGGGGCATCCGCGCCCGTCCCAAGGCCCGGACCTGAAGTAAAGGCTTAATTGAGATGGGTGTATGTTCAAGCAAAGATGGGAGCGATGTTTGCGACGCCGACGTTGGAGGGTTGAAAGAAAAGATAAGGCTGCTAAGGGAGGAAGTGAGAGGAGTAATGTTTGAGATGGATAAAGAGACAAAAGTCCATGAGAAAGATATGGTGGTGTTTGCATTTAAGGAAGCAGGTTGGAAAACAGAGAAGAAGAAACTCAAAGAGGAGGTGAAAATGTTGAGGAATCAGGTTAAAGAGATTGAAGAGGGAAATTTTGGAGAAAAAACTGCAACAGAATGGGAGATGGAAGGAACTCCAAATACCATATTTGAGCAGATTCAACAGGAAAGAGCAAGCAGAGATGAAGCCATTGAGAAATGGAAACAACTTTATCACACTATCAAGATTGAGCTTGATGACCTAATTCAGAGAACTCATAATGGTATGTATGGCTATCCTAATTTTTCCTTTGTTTCTGAATTTGATGTTGATTGTCTTTCAATTTACTACTTCAAGCTCAAGATTAAGACCGACGAGCCTTAGACCTTTTAGTTCGCATATCTTGTAACCAAGTAAGCTATGTTCGGATTTGCATCCCAAAACTAACACTTAAAGCCTATTAGGGAACGTTTGGGGCAAGGGAAATAGAATGATGATGTGGAGAAAGGAAATATGAGAGAGCGATTAACCAGGGGAATGATTGCCTGTATTTGAGGTGAAGAAAACGGTTCTGAAGGGAGCCGTCACCTGTATTTGGAGTGCAGAAAATTATTATAGGGCATTATTATGGTTCTAAAAAGAACCACTACGTGTGTTTGGAGAAGTGCAACTAATGATCATGGGGATAAAATAGTGAGTATAGGGAGAAGGAAAGTTCGTCGTGAGGGAATAGAAAGTGGTGGGAATGAGATAATGGAGAGATAAATAGTGAATATGAGGAGTATGTTTGTCAGTGGCGCAAACGTGGATAAGGAAATTGTTGAGAATCCCACATTGATAAAGTGAGGATATCTCTTAGTGTTTATAAGATAGGTGGACTACTCCTCTCGTTACCAATTGGTTTTGAGATGGATGTCCATATTTTTTCACATGGTATCAGAGCTATGCCCCAAGCATAACCATGTCGAGAAATCACCCCGGTCATTCCACATCTTCTCGATTTGATCCCCTTACCCCCGAACACCCCTAGATTACTTAATAACACAAACTCAACACATGTTTTGATAGGAGATGGATTGTACTGGGAGGCCAATGAAATAACAGAAGCATTACAAACAGAATTGCAAGCAAAGGAGGAGGCCATTAAAGCCTTGAAAGAACAAGTGGTTTCAATGGAGCAGGAAAAGTATAAGAGGGACAGAGAAATTGACATACTGAGGCAAAGCTTGAGAATTGTGACCAGTAGGAATGAACCACAGATAAAAACTCTCCATAAATGTGTCAGTAAGTAGAGCCTGTAAGTGAAGTAAGAAGCGAAAAAGACGAAGTTCGAACACCATATTAGAATGATGAACAAATAATGAAATGCCAAAATTGAACCTGTTACAAGATGTAAATTTTTAGCTGTTACCTTTCAACCCCCACCCTTCATTTCAACCCAAATGTTATTTTCATAATCATTTTGTTGGCATGGTCCTGCAATGTTGAGAAAGTTACAAAAATATGAGAAAAAGGAGACTTATCATTTTGTTGCGCACACCTCGACTAGAGTCATGAGAATGAATGTACAACATTAGGATGTCAAAGAAATCCGTAAAAAAATAATTTTTAGGTAGGTGGCTATATCATTGTCTTCTTAACCACTAGGTCACTCCGTGATGGTTTTATCATGAAAAAGAAAGAAGAAAAAAATAGTTCATCAAATGTTCTTATAATCATTTTTATTTTAAAACCGGAAAATCAGAACTTCTCGCTCCACTATACCAGGGTAACCATGCCCGTCCCTAGGCCAGACACCCGAAAGACATAGTAGGAATGGAGACACGGGAGGTGTCTACAAATTAATGTCACATGTTGGCTTCGAACTTGGAACCTTGAGGGGAGCACACGTTCAAAACTGAAGCCTTCAACTACTTGTGTCAATCCTTGGAGACTCATCAAATGTTCTTATTGAAATTTAGTGATAGTCTTAGATTAATTTCTTGGGATTAAAATTTAGAATATGATTATAACTATTGGTCAAATTAAAACAATATCAGCAATCGGTCACACAAGAAAATCCAACTTACAGCGCAATAATGTAGGACTCTGGCTCTACCAAAATCATCCACGAATCAAATTTTGTGCCCAAATTTGTAATCATACGAGTCATATATGCAAAGATTAGTGAGACAAATTAAATTCTTAGGATCAATAAAATGGTTCAATTTATGCTAATTGACATTATTATGAGAGATTATTTCATCTGAATCATATGCACTCTAATCGCTGTGTAAATTTAAATCCAAAAGTTATTTTGAACTTTTGACCTAAACCAAACTCACCTTCGTAGAAATGCTTGAAAGCTTTCATTCGCTTGAATGGATGACCAAATCAAACTCTCCGCCATTGAAGGGATACATTGTGTTCGAAAATTGTTTACTGTATTTTATCTGTTAACATGATAGAGAAGAAATGTACTGAAATCGCTATTGAGCCTTCGCGCCAAAAATTCTTCCACAATTTTTAATTGATGACGTGTTAATTTCATTATTTAGTGATAATCTAATTCAGTAGCACGATCATAGATTAGATCCTAAAAATTGAGGTTTGTGGTCTTCTCCTTAATTTATACTAAAAAAATAAAATATTTGGATGGAAGGTTTTAAACATGTAATCTCTTGATTACTAAATTGATTTTTTGTGTTTTTTTTTCATGATTAAATCACCATACAATAGGCAACAAGAGTAGAGCTCTAACATATGACTCTAATACTATTCACGATTAAAAGGGAATAGTTTGAATTTCCTCAAACCTAGTTAAATTCAAAATTTTGAAAATGTGTACTTTTTTTATGTTACATCTTCTCATGAGAAAAGACATGTTTAGATGAAAGTTGTGAAAATGAGTAGTAGTTTTTTTTTTTTTTTTTTTTTGAGATTGTAATATTTGAGTAATACTTAGTAAGGGTGGGTAAATATTTCTAAAATACTTACCCACCTTTAAAACGACACATTTTTACTTTTTTGTATTTCTCTCTCCATCAATCAAAGTCAATTTTTTAAAACAAATAAAATTATGTGGCTCTAAAAGTAGGTAAGTATTTTCAAAATACTTACCCACCCTTACCTAAGTATTGCTCGTAATATTTGAGGTGGGAGAGACTCAAACTCAAGACCTAGAAATTATTAGGTGAGCATTGATACTCGTTGAACTATTACTCTGTTGATAAAATGAGTAGTAATTAAAGAGAGATTCTAAGTAGTTAAGAAGAAAATGAAAAACATAAAATTTAAAAGAAAGATTTGACAAATTTTGTTGGATAATCTGATACTTTAGACCCCGTTTGATAATCATTTCGTTTTTTGTTTTTGGTTTTTCAAATTTAAGCCTATTTTCTTTCAAAATTTCTACAATATGCTCCATCCTCCCCACCATTTATCCATCTTTCTCTAAGAAAGTAGGAGAATATTAACCAACTTTTAAAAACAAAAACAAACTTTGAGAAGCTACTTTTTTTTGTTTTTAAAAGTTGGTTGGTCTTCCCCTACTTTCTTAAAGAAAGATGGATAAATGGTGGGGAGGATGAAGCACATTGTAGGAATTTTGAGAGAAAATAGGCTTAAATTTGAAAAACAAAAAACAAGAAACCAAATGATTATCAAACGGGGCCTTATATTTTTGCTTTTGAGGCAGCATATCCAATAGCGCAAACGTACAGTTGCACATTTGGTTATTCAAGAAAGGGACCATAGGAAGGCCTTAAAACACCAAGAAGGAAGGTACATGGTATAGATATGCAAAATTACGGAAAAGGAAGATACATAGTATAGGTATGCAAAACTACCGAAGAGGAAGGTGCACGGTATAGGTATGTAAAACTATCGAAAAGGAAGGTACACAGTATATTAAATATGTAAAACTACCAAAAAGGAAGGTATACGGTATAAATATGTAAAACTACCAAAAAGGAAGATATTCAGGTATATAACATTACCGAACAAGAAGGTATACGGTATAAATCTTTCTTAACCATGACTCTCACATCTACGTGATGTCTTTCATTTAGATATAATCTAGAATCATTTATATATCCCTCTTAAATTCAATGTTACATCATCATTAAAGTTGCTTCATAAAATTAGAACAACCTTTAAAATTTATACTATAATCATTTGATTAATGGACAGAACTTAACGATAATTAACCTATATGATAAAGAGTAATACTTAGGTAAGGGTGGGTA
The DNA here is from genome assembly GCA_037832685.1 of Sicyos baderoa. Lineage (NCBI taxonomy): Eukaryota > Viridiplantae > Streptophyta > Magnoliopsida > Cucurbitales > Cucurbitaceae > Sicyos > Sicyos baderoa. Next base: position 11,820,230 of record JBBMEF010000008.1, on the reverse strand, counting down.
AGTATTTTTACTTTTTTTAAAAAGTTGGCTTTAATTGATGAAGAGAGAAATATTAAAATAGAGAAAAAGTAAAAAATGTGTTGTTGTAAAGGTGGGTAAGTATTTCCAAAATACTTACTCATCCTTATCTAAGTATTACTCTATGATAAACATAAAGTCAAAGAGGTTCGAAGACGCGACACATGAAATGAGAGATTCAAATTTCTCAATCTTAATTATCGTGTATTAAAAAAGCATTGAATCAACAATTTCAACTCAACAAAAAAAACTTTTCCTCATCTTTTTCCTCATTAGCAAGTAAAGAAATATAGCCGAACAATGAACCTCCAAAAGAAAATAAGAAAAATAAAAAGAAAGAGATCATTAACCCTGAATCAATAACAAATTTTTTTTCTTTTTCATTCAAACTTACATTAACAACCTCAAATCGAGATGTGTGCCGTTAGAGATCCTACCCACATAGAAAACGTGGAGAGAGTCCTCCAAATATTTATAAAACAGGTGAGCTATTTATCTTCTCATTAATTGGTTTTAAGATAAATGTGTTGATGTGTTTCCCAACCTTTTATGATGCAATCAGCATAGTTTCATATGTCATAACCTGATTTGAGACAATCTTTCAATAAATAAATTGTAGGTTTCTTCGCGATCAATCATGCTAATTCGAACATATTTTGGACCAACACCGAAATGCTTCCCACCTCGTGTGAGGATCTTGTGGCTCCGTAGAAAGCTCTCGCAATCATCAGCATCATCTCGATCGCATTTTAACCAAGCGAAAGCTGAAGACGACGACAACAACAACAACAAAAAAACTGTCAATTATATATGTCCATCCTAAGATATGCAAAACTACAATGTATGCAAAGATATTAATTGTGGATGTTGTTCTTGCCAGGTTGAGTCCCAAAGCTGTTGTCAAGGAAGTTGCAATGTGCAGATGTAAAATCAGGTAAACTAAACATGCCACTGCTATTCACTGCCTCCCTCAGCAGCTTCCATCTTTCGGTCATGAGGGCGTGGCTAAAATGGAAGAAGGATTCCGCATACTCGACGCCACCGGCCTGTTCACAACTGTCGGATACTACTTCGAGAAGTTTCGCAGCTCGAAGCTGTGAGTCCTTCGAAACGCCGATTGTGTTCAGCTCAATGAACTTGGTCATTCTCTTTGCAACCTCAACATCCTTCACTACAGCCCACCTAGGATTTGAAAGAAAGCCGTGTTAGAATTCAGAATCGACTTGATGTATGTAATCACCAAACGGATCATAGCTAACTAACCCTATGCGCATCCCAGCATGGCCAGTACTTTTTGACACGGTGAACAGCATCAAGTCGTAGTCAGCTGGGGAGGATATAGGTGTATATTGTGGCCAATAATAAGCAAGGTCGTGGATCGATTTACCTCCGGTTGTGTTTACTATGGAATGTCGAACGAAGCCATCCGGGTTGTTGGGGGAGGTGACCAATTCAATGTACGGCTCGTCCTTGTTGAACACCTTCGCATCGCCGGCCCATTTGTGGAGCCCGGACTTGACGCAGTCAGTCATCAAAGGGTAAGACTGTATAACTCATGTGATTAGGTTCCATTTCAATCATTAAAAAAAACATACATAACATGTCAAGATAAAAGAAACATTTTGAGGGGTGTTTGGGACAAAAGGATGATCAAATCGGGAAGATGGGGAATAATTCTCCTAACTTGCATTTGATCTACAAATAATCATTCTTCAATAATCACTATTCATTCTCCCTATAAAACATGGTTATATTCCTCCATAATCTTTTTTTCGTTCACTCCATAATCACTTTTCATTTCCCCACAGTCAATATTTTGTTTTCTTCAATCATTCTCTATATCCCAAACACAGGTAACGGTTCTTCCTTAATCATTATTTTCACTCCAAATTCTCATATTCTTTCTCCTCACCCTAAACGCAAATAATCATTCTTCCCGTTAGTCATTCTCTTTCGTATTCCTACTCACCCGTAATCATTCTCGTTGTCCCAAATGCCCTCTTTGACAACAGTTCTTGATTCAGTTCACTTGAACTTGTCCAGACTGTTGCCACTTTAATCAAATGAACATGTCTTAATTCCTCCACATTGCTTATAAATACATTTAATCTCGTGTTTCTCCGACCTCCCATCATTAAAGAAGATATCAGACAGAGCATGTGATTGAAAACAATTCAAAACAAAGCAACAAGTAAAATATACAAAGAATGAACCTTTAAAGAGAATAAATAAATTTAAATAGAACAAATAGCTGTTGACTTTACAAGATTCTAAATTAACAAAAGTTTGTTTAGGAAGAACCAAAGCACAAAGCAACAAACAGAATCAAACAGAAGCATGTGTCCATCATAAACTCACCGAGTAGTATGGGGCTGCAGAGACCACGCTGATCGGGGTCGGCGCATCTTGCGGGGACAGGGCATAAAGGGCAGCTAAGTAGAGCTGGGACGAGCCCGTCCCGACGACAATGTGCCGCCTCTCGGTGACGGCGTTACCGACCACCTTATGCAGCCTCACAATTTGCCTGGAAAACTCAGGCTCCAAGAACCAACACAGGTTCTTCACATCAGAAAAATAACTCATTGATTGCCATCCAGGGATTATTATTGTGGTCTTGTCTCCAATTTGCTTCCAATATTGCTCATACATTGTTGGGTCACCACTGCAAAAACATCCAAACAAAGCAAAGACAACAATTTCAGATTCTCAGATCTTGAATTAATTTATCAAATTAAGCGAAAAAAATTCAGATTATGTTCCCTAAAACCTTATCATTAAATACATCAACACAAAGAAAAAACCCAAGGAAAAAAAATTTATAAAAAAAAAGTATAAAACAAAGAACCCACAAATTTATGCAATAACATTGTAATATTTTTTTTTTTTTTTGATGAGCCAGTTTCCGTACATCCCAACTAATATCACGTAACAATTCTACCTGACTCTACAACATTAGGATGCCAAAAAGATAGGTAGGAAATTAATTTTCTAGGTAGATGGAGTAACATCGAAGAAATAAACTTTATTTAAAAGATGAAAGTACAAAAAGTTAGGTAAACACAACATGAATTTTAAGAGAATTTGTATAGTACATTTATAAAACCTTAATACAACATGTTTTCTTAGCGCAACATAGTTCAAAATATTTCAACATCAAACGATCCTAATTCATCCAAATCATCTAAAAACAATAAAAAATATTCAATCTTAATGTAATCAATAGGCCAAAAACTTCCATACTCTTACTGTCACTAATATTGTGTGTAAAATTGTTAGTAGTGGGGATTGTTTTTAAAATAACAATTTTTTTTAACTGTAAATTTATTATTATATTTTTCTCTTTTGAAATGGGCGGCCAAAAGTTAAACCTATAAGAAGCCGAAAGCAAAGATGGTTTTGGGGTGCTGCATGCAATATGGAATAAGCCACGTGGTTCCCACAAAAACTAGATTCTTCTTCTCATTATTACTATATTTTAAATCTTAAATGAAAAAAAAAAAGAAAAAAGAAAAAAGAAATGTTATTTAAATCCAAAAGAGAAACACCATAATGCAATTTTGGGGCCAAACTTCAAATCTCAGCCATTTATTAATACTTACCCTTATAACTAAAAAGATATAGGTTTTTCTTTTTTTTTTTTTTTTTTTTTTTTTTTTGCCGGAATAGATTATAAAATATTTCGAATATTCGGGTAAATTTTAAAAAATTTAGCAATTATAGTTAAAGTAATACATTTTATAATGAATAACTAATATATAATTCAGTATAATAAGTATTATTTATATTGTATATTTGATTAAGGATGCAATTTTTTTCAAATTTACCTAAATCTATAATTATTTTGTCAAATTAGTCTATCCAATACAAATTTCCAAAGATATGTACACACTTTTTTTCTATCTTGTACCACACATGTTTTTTTCTTTTAATATTGTTGAAAGAATTTTTTTTTTTTGGCACCTTAAATACATGTATCACACTTTTTTTTTCCTTCTAATATTGTTGGAACAATATTTTGTATAATGAATAGTTTAATTGGTTATTTGATCTAGTGTTAATTTATTTCATTTCCACTCCTCGTATTTGTAATCCCTTCTTATTTGTAATCTCTTTCCTAAATTTGTAGTAAAATAATAATAAGACAAATTAACAAAAATTCACATACAAACCAAATTTGTTTCTTTGTTTGTTTTTGAAATATACCAACCAAATTTGTAATTTTCACAAAATTACATATAAAAAGGATATTACTAAAGGTGAAGAAAAAAGTTAGAACCAAGGAATTAGAAGTTAATAAGAGCACTTACTGATCAAGATTAATTATTTTTTCTCTTCCATTTTCATCGAGAAGTTGAGTCGCAGCTGATAAGGAAACCAGAGAAGGTAAGGACAAAAATGTCATTTGAGCAAAATTAACACCCTTCTGAACCACCATTGAAGCTCTGTCATTCTGATTTAAAGCTCTTAAAATAAAACTCACATTCAAAGCCATGGATAGCACCAATAAATGCTTAAGTGAAATCACTTCCTTTATTTTGCCCATTTCTCTCCAAAAAAAAATATAATAAAAAAAAATATTAAAAAAAACAATACTGTAAAGAGAAAATAAGAAGATGAAGATGAGTATTTTAAATAGCAAGTTTTATAGCTATGAAATTGAATTACTGACGCGAAAAAAGACAGAGAAAATTGAAATTGATTCAAACTAAGAAAAAAAAAGTGCCAAAATCAAAAACCCAGAAAATAAATAAATAAAATTAAATAAATCTAAGGTAAAAAGAACATGCAAAACAGAGTAAAAAGGATGAGGGACAATCTCGAAAACACATCCAACAAAAGATTTTTCTCTCGAGAATGATGGAATATCGCCACGACTTTCTTGGAAATAATGCGAAATTTCGATGATGGATCTTAAAAATAAATCTCTCAACTATTTCATCTTCAAATACAACGACTCGCACCTATTTATATAAATCCTTTGGGTTTTTTTGGTGGGTCCATCACTCGTTGTAAAATATATATATATATATATATATACAAATGAAAATTTGTGGCATATTTTTTTTTTTTTTTTTTTTGTTCTTCTTTTGGATTGTAGCACATTTTTTTAAAATAATTTATTCATATATATTTATCCAAAATTCATATTTTATTACTATTATTTTCTTTTCTTCTTTTGAGAAATTATTATTATTAGACTTTTTTTTTATTTATAGAATTTAATTATCATTATTAGATTTTAATCTATTTTAAGTGATTGAATAGTACTGATAAATTTCAATTATTTTTGTGTCTCAATCGAATAAGTTTAGAAATTGTGCTACACATGAAATTATTTCATTTTTCTTAATATACATGTAAAATCTCCTATTTTATTATTAGATCAAATAGTATTTATGCCATTTTTAAAGTCTGATTATTATTTTTTAAACCTAACTTTATCAAAATTCATCCAAAATTAACTATAATGATATTTTTAAATTGTTTGGTAAAGTTTAGAGGTATTTTTAAATATTAAAGTTAAGAGGTAATTTTGACACGAGTTTAAACCCAAAAATTGATATTTTACTCTCAAATTATTTAAAAGTTTGTGTTTTGTTGGTCATTTCCCCCCATTTATATTAACAAAAAGGTAATTCAGACACAAATTCCTAATTTAGATTTTTTTTTTTTTTTATAAATAATTTAGCCGAAGTTAGATTATAATTTTTTAGTCAATACATATCGTTATTAAGTTTTTAGTTGCGTACTAAAAAAAAAAAAGTTTTTAAGTTGCAAAGTCGTTTTTTATTTTATTTTATTTTTTTATATTTTATATTTTATATTTTTATTTTTAAGTTCAATGAAAAAGGGTGACTCCAAAGTTAAAATCTAATATCACTACAACTTTGACTGGTGTGGTAAAATTTAAAATTATTATAATATTTGAAAAGTTTAATATACTAAAATTAAAATTAAATGATATGAAATTAAATTGATCAATAATGCAATAGTTTCATTATTTTGGTTGTAATATAGTTCAACACTATCATCACAGTTTCGATTATGAGAATTAATATTTATCTTCCTTCTTCCCATACGTATTAAAAAAGATATGAATTAAATAATTAACGTGCCAAAAAAATGTTGAAAATTACATTTTAATACACTTTTTTTTTCTTTTCGATCACAGTTAATTCATTAATTTTTATGGAATGGCTTAGTGACCCAATTGTTTTATTGTTTGGTTGTAAATCAATTTAACACTAGAGTCACGTGTTCAATCCCTAGAATTGGTATTTATAATCCTCTCCTCAACGATACTAAAAAAAATCACTACTCTTTAAGTGTTATCAAATTATCAGTATTATTATTATTATTATTTTAAAGATTACATTCTATTTTCTTTTAAATTATAAGAATTAAAGTATATTATTTATATAAAAAAACACACAATTATTAAATTTATACTTTTTTTTTGGAAAAAACTAATTAATTAAATTTGTACTTTAAAGCCCTCCAATATATAATATAAAGATAGATAAAAGAAAATCCAAATGTGTTAATTGAAAAGGCTGCTCGCTATCACTACATGATGCGCATTATATTTGTGGGTTTCCTTTTATTTATTTTTATTTTTTAAGACGACCTTTTAATTTTCTTAGTGTATATTATTAATTAGTTTCCTTTTTGTGAGAATTATTCTTGAGTAATTGTGATGAATATATATATA
>JBBMEF010000008.1:11770725-11792980 GCA_037832685.1 Sicyos baderoa | reverse complement strand
CCGATTGAAGTGTAATGATGATTGAATAGGAATTTTGGGCAAAATGTGCTATGAATGAAATTATTTTAAAAAATGTGTTACATTTGTAATGAAGAGCAAAAAATGTGCTATTGAGAGCAAATTCCCTATAATTTAGATGTCAATCTAAGCAATTGCTTAGCGGCATTAGTGTATGCCTAATGATCAAGAGATCTTGAGTTCAAGTCCCACCTCCACTTAATGTAATGTAAAAAAAAAAACTCTCAAATATCCAATTCCAAACTCTACACCAAAACAACTCGAGAGATGTCTACACGGCGGGACTGGAAATTCACTCGGTTGTTCCTCACGGGGACCCGGCCCAACGGGGGAAAAATGAACATCTCTAACGGTCACAGGTTCGATCCCTCGAATCGGTATTTATATGCCCTCCCCAATTTGTACTAAAAAAGATCTCCATAAAAGGGTTATTTAGAAAAAGTTTATCTCTATGTTTGTCTTTTTTTTACATTTTCTTTGCTTAATCATCCTCCTCAAAAGTAGTTTTGAGAAAGATTAACCCAAAAAAACAAAAACCTAAAAAAAAAAAAAAAAAAAAAAAAAAAAAAAAAATCACTATCAAGTGGCATTAAAATCGGGAGCACACGATCACCACTGCAATTCAGAACAAGCCACAATACAACGTACAACGATTATCAGAATAAAAGGGATAAAAATAAAATAAGAAACTATAACAATGCAAAAAAAAAAAAAATCTGCAATTCAGAACACGACATTAGTATATATCTGTTCACAATCACAATGATATGTAAAATGTTCCACTAATTCTTCATCTCCCAACAAGATCTGTTACCACCAATGAATCAACAGTTTGTTGGGAGTTGTCTGTTTCATCTCTGGATGGAGCAGAGCATTCAACGGCCATACAAACAAAGGCATTTCATGGGGTAGGTCCGGAAAATTTGCTTCTTTGTTAAGCACTTGCAAAGCATTTTTCATGGTTGGTCTTTGGTGGGGGTTTGGATGGCAACAAGCCAACCCAAGAGTCAACACTCTCTCAATATCTTATTTTTCGTATTGCCCTTCAATCCTCTCGTCGGCAGCTTTCACGATCTCTCCTCTCTTATGAAAATCCCATACCCATTGTGTAATGTTGTCTCCATAGCAGTTAAGCTCGAATGGATTTGTAGGCTTCCTCCCACATACAACTTCTAAAACTAAAATGCCGAATGCATACACGTCTGTCTCCATTGTCGCTCTACGAGTTAGGAATATTTCTGGTGCCATGTAGCCACGTGTTCCAGCTATCTGTTTAGTTGAATGATGTGTTTGTTCTATTCGACAAATTGATCGAGCCAACCCAAAATCCCCCAATTTAGCTTCGAAATTAGAATCCAGCATTACGTTTGAAGGTTTTATATCTCTATCGAGTATTATCTTCTTGCACTGATTGTGAAGATAATTCAAAGCCTCTGCTATCCCACATATAATGTTGGACCTTGTTTTCCAACCAAGTGCGATGAGGAAGTTATCTTTAGTATCGGCTTTGTATATTAGCTTGTCCAAGCTTCCATTGGGCATGTACTCATACACGAGTAGAAGATCATCTTTCTTCTGGTAGCACCATCCGGTTAGCCTCACGAGGTTCTTGTGATGAAGACCACTGATCGTGGCAACTTCAGCAATAAACTCTTGTTTTCCTTGATGTGAATCCTCGGAGATTCTTTTGATGGCGACTTCTCTGTTCATCAAGTTTCCTTTATAAACTGTTCCAAACCCACCTCTTCCTAGCTTGTTTGTTGCTTTCTTAAGCTCTCTAAATCTAAATTTTTGAACTCGAGGAGCAATGGAAAAGTTTTGAATCTGATTTTCAATACCTATATACGTCTGTTCCAGATCGTTGAGTTTGCGCTTCCTTATGATGCAAATAAAGAGAAGGACAACCCCACATAATAACACGATTATTATAGCAGCAACCATGATCCAAACCCAAAATTTTCGATTACTAGGTTTGTCTCCAACATCTGTCCCATAGAATTGCCATGACTTAACTCTTCCATTCGATGTATCAGTGCTATAAACAAGTGGAGAACAAAAGCCAGCATAAACATCATCCGGAAGAAATGAGAGATTCAAGGGATGAAAAATCACGCGGTTTTTCGACAGATCTTCTAATCTGGCCGACGACAAGACGTAGATGGAGATGCTCATACCATCATATGTCACTTTCACAAAAAGCTCTTCTATGGCTGAAAGATTAACACCAAACTCCATCAATGGCTGCTGCAAAAAAGAGTGAATACTATTCAAATCCAACCCCACGTGGTTGTCGTCAACATCGTCGGGGGAGTTCTTTGTTGTATCGAATTCGATTGCAAAAATTTGTGCTTGGGCCGTGCCATTTGTAGATGCATTGACAATCCCCAGCCACATACCCTGGCTGGCGATCGGAGGAAGAGGATCTGCAGCGAGAATAAAGGCGATGTTGCCGGTGGAAGGCAGCTGCGTGGACGACGAGCGTAGATTAAGAACAAAGTCGGTAGTGAAAGTGGCTGTTTGTTGCTTGTTTCTGAGCTTGAATGGCTGGTTGTAAACCACTCTTATAGAGGAATTTATGACGTGGGGTTCTTCACTTAGAGTTGGGCGTTCGTCGGCACCGACCACCTTATAATCATCGTAGCTCCAAATAAAGTTGGCGAGCTGTTGGTTGGAGCGGGACAAAAATGGTGGCTGCAAACTTGAGTTACAAAAATGGTGGCTACAAGAACAACCGCAGCAGCCTTGTTGAATGCAAACATCATCATCTGCAAATCCAATAACACTTTGCTAAAACCATTTTTCCTAACCATACCTAATATAAGGAAGCCAAGGAATATTTTTTATAAAAATAAATAAATATATTTTTTTGGGAATTTGCTCTCATTAGCACATTTTTGGCTTTTCATTACAATTGTAACACATTTTTTAAAATAATTTCATTCACAGCACATTTTGCCCAAAATTCCTATTCAATCATCATTACACTTCAATCGGTTCAATTCATAGACTTTTGACTTCTATCAATTCAAGTGATAAACTTCATCGGTTCAACTGATAGACTCCTATCGATTTTGTGTGATTGAATAGTACAATCAATCATTTTTGTGCTACAAATAAATAAGTTTGAAAATTATGATATACATGTTTTTTTTTTTTTCGTAATATACATGCAAAATCCCCAATAATTACATTTCATAGCATATTCTTGACTCTTCAATACAATTATAACACATTTTTTAAAATACTTTAATTCATAACACATTTTGTAAAAAAATCCTATTCTACCATCATTGGACTTCTATCAATTGAACCGATAGACTTTGGACTTCTATCAATTCAACTGATAGACTTCTACAGTTCAATTGATAGACTTTCTATCGGTTCAAGTGATAGACTTCTATCGATTTTAAGTGATTGCATAGAGCAATCAATCATTTTTGTGCTACAAATGAATAAGTTTGAAAATTGCGCTATACATAAAATTATTTTATTTTTTTGTAATATACATGCAAAATCCCCTTTGTAAAATATACTTACGAGTGTACCAATGTCATGGGATATTCCTATTATTTTAATAATATTAACTTTACTTTATGAGTGTTGAAACTATTTGATTATTTTATAAAATAATTCATCTAATCTTTAAATATTTAGATGTCACAAGAATTTGTAGAAAAATAAATCTGAAGTAAGTGAATATTTTGAATTGAATTTATTATTTTTTACTTTTTAAAGACAATCATATTATTATTGTTATCAAGGAATTTATAGAACCTAGATATCATTTTAGGTGACTATTAAAATATGAATAAATGTGAGTGAAGTCCTTTTTACCGATTATCTTTTTTTCTTGCCAATACGAACATAATTCTACCGGCATCTTGTACAACCTAATAACTATAAGGTTACATGTTTGATTTCTCATTTTTTTTCAATATTGTTGTATCAAAAAAAATATTTTTTTTTCCATTTTTGTTTGGTTGAGTATTGTCAAAGAAAATGAAAGCGCTCACGACATTTTAGTTTTTTTTTTTTTTGAGAAGCAATTTTAGTTGAATGATGGACCTCACATTGTTAATTAATTTTAAATCGAATTTTAATACTATCTAATATGTTAAAACAATTATAAATTAAATAATATTTTTACTTGTTGATTTAAAAGTTTTACTGGACACGTGTCTCTCATAATTATAATTTTTCCTTGATACTTGTTCAATATGTGTGAAAGGAGAAGTCGTGCAAGAAGAAAGATGTGTAAATGGTCATCGAGTCTTGAAAGTGTTTAGAAATTTTGTCAAAGGTTGAAGAAAGGAAAGACAAGGCAGAGAGAATTTTGGGATTGGTTTTTTGTCTTCATGTCTCGTATTTCACCAATTCCCTCTAATTACTCAAAATTATATCAAACAATTTTCAAATGTTTTTTTAATAATATTTGAAAGTGAGAAATCTTAATTCATCATTTTTTTGTCATGAGACATGCATCATGTCAATTAATAAATAATCCTTTATATGATTTTTTATTTTAGTTAATATTACTTTTGTGATATAAACTTAGGATATATTAAAAGTGTTTTGCTACTTTGAGCTCGGGACACCATTAAACTATCCTTAGAATTAAAAGTGAAATTGAGGCTCCGCGGCTCGCTTGGAAAATATGTTCCAAACCTAGAATATTGAAAGGAATATATTCCAAAATTCAAAATATTCAACTAAGGCAAAGTTTATTGGTTTTGTTTTTTATTTTTGTAAAAGACAATAACGGCCTTTTTTTAAATTTTAAACAGAAATGCAACTTGTGAAAAAATATCCTTTTGTTAAATTTATTTCATTTACTTTAATAGATGATGCCCATATTGTTCATATTATTATTTTTATGTTATGCGCATAAACTATGTTTAAATTGGATGATAGAAACTTAGAAATTAGAGTATATGATTTGGAATTTCATAATATTTTTTTTTAGAACGAATTTGATAAGCTTTTAAAATTGTCTTTAAGAGTATGATTAGGGGCAACAATTGGTGTAACTTATAATTACCTCTAAGAAAGTAAAAGGTTATAGGAAGAAAAAAGCCAAGTAATGTGTTTAAGAAATGATGTGTAATGTTTTCATTGACTCGAAAAAAGTATTAAAAAAAGAAAAAGAAAAAGAAAAATATATGAAGAATAGAGTTCTCTTAATCTAAATCACAAAGATTTGCTTGAGAAAAGGTTCATGTGTTTGATATTATTATGCATATAATCAACTAATAAAGTGATATAATGTTGCATAATTAAGTGGAAGTACTTGGTTAATTATGCTTAAGCACTTCTCTTCTGTTCCCACCATTTGAAGCCATCATTTATTGTGGGATTGGGAGCCATTAAAACCTCAAAGTAGTTTCTCTTTAATTATAATGATCTGATGAACAACTTGAAAATTTTACTGTTAAATGTTAATTGCATTATTTTTGGAGTAACTTAGGAGAATTATAACTGACACTACGACACTTTATGAACAATGTCAAACAGACATTATTTCTTTAAGGTAGGACCAAAATTCTATTTTAGTTTTGAAATTAGAATGATTATCATGTTAGGAAAGTAGGAAATATATAATTCATCACATATTACAGTGAAAGTTTTTCAAAGTTTATGAATTGAAATAAAAACTAGCATATGAAATATTAGGTAAACTAAAGCGATTTCTCTTTGGAAAAGAATTTCATGTTTATATAATACTAATTTAGAACTTTGCCTACTTCATTTTCTTTGTATTTTCAAATTTTTAAATTAAAATCTTTGTGTTGACTGAAAAAGTAGTAGTCGAAAGTAACATAACTCTACTGGAATCTTGTACGACCTATAAATTCTAAAAATAACTAATATTTTAGAATTACTCAAAAATTATGATTAAATTTTGGACATTTGTGGTAGTATAGTAACATTTTTTTTTTTGACAATTTTTTATACTTATATTTCAATTCAATTTCTATTCAATTTTAAATTAAATAAGGTTCAAAATATCATGACGGCCAAAATACTTTTTAATTTAAAAAATATTTTTTTTCAACGATTCAATGAAAACATATATCCGAATGACACATAAACACACGAGTGACATTTACATATGTGAGACCAAAAATAGGTTGCAAATTATGTAAGACAAACTTGAACAACACACAAGATTTGATATGATAAAAACAGAGATTTCTTAGCCTCTAGTTTTAGTATGTGGAGCATGGAGAGAATGCAACACCTACATTGAATTTTTGTGAAATTGTGATGATGAGAGCTGATCAGCTTTTGTATCCAACAAGCATATACATATGAATTAATGCAAATGTGTGCATTTATATGTAGCAAAAATATACAAAGTGGATTTCCCAAAAATGAATTAAATTTCATTAACTTTTTGCACTCCTTTTTTTGTGGACATGGCAGAAAATGGGAAAAGAAAAGGCACCAAGTTGGTTGGAGCCAAAGAAATATTCCTCATGCATGTGAGAATACCAACAATATGAGAGATCACATCAAAGTCTGAGATGTAACTCACTAGACATGGAGTTGTGGAGATAGGAGAAGGTTCTTTCAACAATATATATTTTTTGAAAAATAAATTATTTTACTAAAGCCCCGTTCGATAACCATTTCGTTTTTTATTTTTTATTTTTGTTTTTAATATTTTTAAAATAAATTCATTTGATAACCAATTTTAAATTTTATTTTTAAAATTCTAAAAATATTTTTAAAATATTAAAAGAATTATAAAAACTAAAAAAAATAGTTTTTAAAAACAAGGTTTTGTTTTTGTTTTTAAAAAAGTATCAAAGAATTAAGAATAAATAGTAAAAAAACTAAAAAAAGCCAAATGAAATGTGAAATCTAAAAACAAAAAACAGTTATCAAACATGTTTTTTGGTTTTTAGTTTTTAAAAACAAAAAACTGAAATGAGTTATCAAACATATACGATTTTTATTTTTCAAAACAAAAAACCAAAAACTAAAAATAAAAAACGAAATGGTTATCAAACGGGCCCTAACCAATCCATTTCAACCTTTTGATTTATATATGATATTATAAACTTTAAGATCCAATATAATTATTTTAACTAGTTAGATCTCTCATATTAATACCGTAAAATACTTTAAAATGAGGCAAATGTTCGACAAGATATATTTTGTGTCATATATTACCAATATATCAATGAAATAAGACAAAAGTTAGATAGATGGACAAATTGTAGTGATTAGGTATAAGATTTCAAACGAATTTGAACTTACCTAAATGCAAAGAGCAACATATGAATAATATATATATATCTGGAAAGATTTGTCTTGCCAAAATTTAGGAACTAGTCAGAGTAAAATATCTGGAAAGATTAGAAAAAAACACAAAACTAAACTCTAAGTTAAAAATTCAACAAATGAAATAAAATAAACACAAAATATCAAAAGCCTGAAAAACAAAAAACAAAAAATAAATCCAATCTATAGTACGAATCATATGAATTTTTTAGACAACTAATTATTATATATTTACCCTCACCAATATATTTTATCTCTTTTATTAATAGTTGCAACATACTTTCTAAATTAATTTATCTATAGCACATACTTTTTTTTTTTATTAGGGATAGAATTCAAGCAGTAATATTATGAGTCTATAATTAATTGAGTTTTATGAACGATACAACTCAATTTGAATTTCCTGCTACAAATGAATTAGTTTTGATTTTATGCAATATATAAAAATATTATGTCATTTTTTATTATATTGTAACAGCCCGACCCATCGCTAGCCAAGATATTGTCCGCTTTGGCCCACTGGCCTCACGGGTTTGCTTTTCCGCAGGGATGTTACATATGATATCAAAGTCAGGCATCGGGGCGGTGTGCTAGGTCCATCGGGACGCTGGACCACTAAGGGGAGGTGGAAACCCATAGGGGAATCCCACACTCCTTTGGAAAGGGGAACGAAGCACCCTTTATAAAGGGTGTGGACACCTTTCCCTAACAATACGCGTTTTTTCCATTGGGGGGAAGCAAACCCGTGAGGTCAGTGGGTCAAAGCAGACAATATCTCGGCTAACGATGGGTAGAGCTGTTACAGATGGTATCAGAGGCAGGCATCGAGCCGGTGTGCCAGGTCCATCGGGATGCTGGACCTCTAAGGGGTGGAAACCCATAGGGGAATCCCACATCGGTAGGAAAGGGGAACGAAGCACTCCTTATAAAGGGTGTGGACACCTTTCCCTAGAAAGACGCGTTTTCCCCCTTAGGGAAAGCAAACCCGTGAGGCTAGTGGGCCAAAGCGGACAATATCTTGGCTAGCGATGGGTCGGGCTGTTTCATATACATTGCAAAATCTTTATTAAACAATTTAATATATATAAGAATAATTAAGATGCACGTAAACTGGTATCTGAATTTTTACCAATATAGTCGAAATAGAATTTAATCCTAACAAACTTTACGTTAAGATGAGGATGAAAGAGAAGAAATGTTTGGGAGTGGTGAAACAAATGGGACCCGAATCCATGGCCATATTGTGTGAGAGTTTTAATTTGGCAGCACCATGGTTAAGTAGTGAAGCTCAAGTGCTAGGGTTTTGGTCTGTCAAAGACGCAACATTAGCCATCATTTCTCAAAGCATATAAGGATGAGAGAATTGACCCATTTCAGGGACAAAAGTCGCATGCAGCAAAAGCATTCTTGTCCCCAATCCTAATTATGTATTCTAATCCCACCTTTTTACTCAATATTATTATCATTTTCTTCCTTTTTATGGATTTTTTTTTATATTTTAAATATTTTGTCATTAGTAGGTTTCTAGATGCACTCGTGTAGGAAATCCAGTACCTAAAGTTGGCATGCATGTTGAATAAGGGTTACTTCATGTAGAAAAAAAAACACATATAGATATTAAAATACTAAGATCTCTCATCTCCTTTAAATTATGTCACAATCAAGATATACATGACACATAAGCTATTGTCAACAATTTCTTAATTGAAGAATATTAATTCCATAAATGTTTTGAATACTAAAACATATAAAATGTGACAATTTGATCATTATTATAAACTTTTTGATGAAATGTAAAATATCTTAATAATTAGTTGAGTCATGTTCAAATTGACAACAATTCTTGATCACCAATTTTATTTATGACTTCAAATGTTATTTGTTTTAGGTTGCCCTTAAACTTTGTATAAAAATTTAGTATTTGATTTGGTAATAAAATTTCCATTCAACAATTTTTTTTTAATTGAATTTCGGTTTTCCAAAATCTAAATCTAACCTTCTATACATGGCTACAAGTACTTAATCCATCATGGATACTAATTTATTAAGTTTCTCTACATAACAAAAACATATTATAGAGTAAACAAGGACAAAGCTAAGATTAAATTTTCAAAAGAATAATACTTTATAAAGGAAATATCTAAACAAAATTCAGAAAAGATTAAATATAAAGAGCCAAACAAAATTTGAGCTATTTGAGAGTGGTTGGTTTAAAAGGGCATAAATTACTTGAAAAACAATCAAAGAGGGGCAGAAACCATTAATTTGCTGCAAATTTTGACAAACTCTTTTTTTTTTTTTTTTTTTTTTTTTTGGAAATAATTAACTTTATTGTTCCTTTTTCATTTGTTGTTGAAGTTTTTATGGTCTTTTGCTTTGAGATATGAAGGGGCCAGTCCACTCGTGAGTCTAACCACAATTTGGAAAACATCTAATGAGGACAGACACAATCATGAAATATGAAGACAAAACAATGGACGGTGCTGATCTCTTCATTACAAATCATATTAATTCCTCCTCTATCATCTCCCTAATTAAGATTATTCCAATTATTTGTCTTCTTAAATCATTCCTAAATTTGAAATTATAACCATTTATTTTTTAAAGAAAAAAAATGGGCATCACCACAAATACAAAAAAAAAAAAAAAGGGTTTTTGAATGATTAGAATAAGTTTACAAAAACATTTAAAATAAAAAAATTAAGCCCCCGTTTGATAATCATTTGGTTTCTTGTTTTTAATTTTTAAAATTTAAGTCTATTTTTTTTCAAATTTCCTACAATTTGTTTCGTCTTTCTACCATGTATACATCTTTCCTTAAAAAGTAGGGGAAGTCCAACCAACTTTTAAAAACAAAAAAAGTAGCTTCCCAAAGTTTGTTTTTGTTTTTAAAAGTTGGTTAGTATTCTCCTATTTTCTTAAGGAATGTTGAATAAATTGTAGGAAGGATGAAGTACATGGTAGGAAATTTGATAGAGAGTAGGCTTAAATTTGAGAAACCAAAAACAATAAACCAAATGGTTATCAAACGGGGCCTAAATTAACCACACTTTAAATTTTTAAGTTTTAATTAAAAATATAGTACATAAACCATTTCATATTATTTATATTTCTATTAAATTTGAGGGTGCAGTTGTGATTGGAAGCATAACCTTTTAGTTATCAAATATTTGTCAATAGATCAGATTAATTAGTAAATGTTTAAATATACTATATCTACCTCTATGATGCTCGATATTTCTCCAATAAATTCACAATTTTATTTTAGCTATACAAATACAATTCGATTGGGCGTTCAAATTTATAAACTTTTAGTCATAATTAATTAAATATGTATAGATGTAGTTAAGTTATTTTCTTGTTAGCACAAACTTTTGTTCTTCTATATATATAATAACTTCCTAAAAAAGTAAAATAACTTTAATTTTATGTCTAAAACCATTAAATTTTCATTAATAAATATTTTTGACTTTGTTCGATTCATTTTCGAATTTAAACAATAATCAAGGTTTGGAATAAAAAACACATAACATTTTGCTTTTGCTTTGTACCTCTTGTTTAAAATTTAGATTTTAGACACATTTTTTTTAAATGATTTTAAAAAATTTCTAATATGTCAAATACTTCACATTTTAAAAATCAGAAATTTATCTACCAATTAAAAAGGTTAAGTAAAAAAAAAAGGTTGGAACTCAAATTTTTTTTGATTTAGTTGGCTCTGAACCGTTTGATTTGGAGGAGTTTCTTCTTGACCAATCATGCGACAGTAACAGTGACCAATCAGTATTGACAGTTGTAAGCAACCCACCGTGATAGGGTGGTCATGAAGCTATCTGAACATTCCCTAATTCTCTTGTCTTTTTCCTTTTTTCTTTTTTCTTTTTTCTTTTTTCTTTTTCGTCTTTTTAAAATATTATATTTAAATCCAAGGCAATATGGAGAGCGAGTCCGCATTGGGTTTTTAAAAACAAAAATGCTGTTTTCAGTTTCCATAATTCTAAGTTTGGGAAAACTCATGAAGGAAACTCTGAGATACTTAGCAGGAATCTCAGGCCCCAGCGGCTATGGCTCCAAATCCACTGCTGAACAAGTCACTCAATATTCTAATTCTTTCTCATCGACTAATAATTCTCAACTCACTGCTATTATCACGGGTAATTATATATATTATTTTTTTTAGTTTCGTTCATTTTTTTTAGTACGACAACAATATTTAAAAGTGGGTAGATCGAAACTCGGGACGTCTAAGTCATCTCGATACACGTTTTATGTTTGTTGAATTATGTTTTCTCATTTTAACTCTGTTAATTTAATTTTCTTATTTTTTGCTGTATTTTTTCTTTTTCCTGCATGGGGCCTTAAAATTTTGGTTGTGGAATCTTATAGCAAGAGAGAATTTTAATTTACTCGTTAATCTCTATTTTATCGGCTCTCATGAGAGTTTGTGTAATTCTTGAAGTTTGAAAAATTAAAATCTCCTGGTCGCCTTGAAATTTGTTAAAATTTGGAGTATCAAATATACTGCTCAATTGGGTTAGAAAAAAGTAAAAAAAATTACTCCTAAATATTTTTTTTTTTGCCATTTTGTGCTTCATTAAATGGCCATCTCTTATCATATTGTGTCTGTGCATGGGGACCTCACAGTCTGTTATTTATATATTTTTATTTTATTTTGCGTTTTTTTTATAGTAATTTTAATTTTTCGGTGAATTTTCAATGTTTTTGCATGCATTGAATCTCTGTTTCGTAAGAGTGCTATTATTATTATTTTTTTTTTTACTATTGAGTTTAGAAGGCTAATTTTTCAAGATTTGGGAATGTTTTTTTTTTTTTTTTTTTTAAATTTTTTTTTTTTTAAAATTATGTCCTTATAGGATTTACTCTTCATTTGAGGCTCTCATATAATAGCAAAGATATGATTTTGTCTCTTTTCAGAGTGTATTTTCATATATGCTGGATCAACTCATCTGTATAACAGCTTTCTGGACCACACATCAAAAGAATACATAATGAATGAAAATTTCACTCAAATTATACAAAAAAGTGAGGGGTAAAAGCTTATTATTTATTTATTATTATTAATTTTTTTTGGATTTTATGAAAAGGGGCAACTTCAGGAATTGGAGCAGAAACAGCAAGAGTATTGGCAAAGAGAGGAGTGAGAATAGTGATGCCAGCAAGAGACTTAAAAAAAGCAGCTCAAATAAAAGAAGCAATTCAGAAAGAGAGCCCTGAGGCTGAGATTATTGTGTATGAAATTGATCTCAGTTCACTGCCTTCTGTTCAAAGGTTCTGCAATGAATTTCTTGCTCTTGGACTGCCACTTAACATTCTCATGTAATTCTCTTTCTTTCTCTCAAGTTCTTTTTTTATCCTTATATATTTTTTAAAAAATAATTAAAGTTAAGAGAAATGTAAATAAACTTTCTATATATGCAGAAATAATGCTGGAGTCTTCTCTAAGAATATGGAGTTCTCTGAAGACAAAGTTGAGTTGACATTTGCCACAAATTATTTAGGTATTCTCCTTTAAGAAACAAAAATAAAAAATATTCCCTTTTACATTTTATCATTGTAGGGATTTTTGTATACTAGATTTATTTATTTTTTAATCCAACAACATTTCAGATCAAATCCGTATTTCTCAAAAAAAAAAAAAAAAACGAAACATAAATCATAGATTAACGAAGTCCTCGCATAAGGGGAATAATACTCTCAACCCACGTTGGAAAGGGAATTAACTAGCTTTAACTTCAGCCAATTCTGATGCAGACCTCGATTAAGAGATAAATTAATGTTGGATTTTTTTGTTGTATTGAAACCTTACGGCTCAAACCTTGTCACAATTAATTAATTTCATTTTTTAATACATCAAGAATCTTTAGAGATCGATAATACCAACATGCAATCTCTTAATTGAGAATCGAAAAGGTTGATGGCCGGATAATTGAATTATTTAATGGAAATCCAGTTCACCACCATAATCACGAGTTCGATCCTGGAAATCGGTGTTTGGAATCTCACTTCCCAACTTAGGAAAAAAAAAAAAAAAAAAAAAAAAACTCTTAATTGAGAATGTATACCAATCACTAGTAGGCGTTTGGCTCGTCACAATTAGTTAATCATATAAGTTTAAAATATGTTAATACGTCTTGAAAGTGATCAATTAGGATTTAATTAAGTCCATAAAAATTACCTATTTTTTTTCTCGGGAGGGGAAAAAAAGAAGAAAACAAACCGACCAGGTGTAAACCGATATATTAAGAATTTAAGGATGCCAACAATGTATGGTGGCGTATCTGGCGGTGGGGCCCAACTTGAGAAAATATGCACCAAACTCAAATGAATGTTAAGAGAAGTGAAAGCTGGGGCCCCGCTCCAAGTGCACACCCGACCCAACAACCCGCTCCACCAACCTCTTTCCGTCTTATCAGAGTGAAGAATGAAAACTATAATCGAGAATGGAGGGATTCGAACTAACGGGCACTAAAAGCTTTAATTAAACTATATTTAAGTAATTAAGAAAAAAACAATTTAATTGCACACGAGATTCTTACTTTCTTTTTTGTTTATGTTAAAATTGATAAACAAAAGCTAAAATAAATATGGCTAATGAGTCTGCATGATTGGTTACCCGAAATCTAGATTTGTGTTAATCTATTTATATTTCACGGTCACGAGTTCAATCTTTGGAATCAAAATTTATAATTTCCTTTCTCTCTATTTGTACTAAAAAAGACGAAACACTTAAAATGATGGGTTTTCTAAATTATTCCAAATTTCCTACACAACAAAATTCCATCCATTATATACAAAAACCAATTTGCTTTTAATGAATGGCAGAAATGATCTAATATAATTGATAGGAATTGACCCTTCCCCTTCCACATTGGAAAGATTGCTTTTTAACAAGGTTGGCAGGTGTTTCAAACTTTTTGGAAAGCATATCCCGACGAGACCCCAAAATATAATGTTTTTAGATCAACAACAATTAGAATAGTAATACTCTGTTTCTTTTCTTTTTTAATAACCGTGATTATCCGAGCCAGCTTGCGTGCAACTCGATTAATGTCACGGGATATACCGTCTGACCCTACAACATGTGGATGTCAAGAAAACTAGTAGAAAATTAATTCCACGGTATATGGCTATCATAATTAAATCCAATACCTTATGCACCTCAAGACCCTTTCTGACCATTTGAGTCACCTCATGATGCTTTAGAATAGGAATATTTGAACTTGTAAGTGACATATTTAACATCAAATGATTAACAAAATGCAATTTTTAAAAAATATATGAATTTTTGGCACGTCTTCTTGGCAGGACATTATTTCCTAACAGAGATGCTGTTAGAGAAAATGATAGAAACAGCAGCTAAGACAGGCATTGAAGGAAGGATTATTAACGTGTCTTCAGTGATCCATGGCTGGGTAAAGAAAGATGGTTTCAACTTTGGTCAAATGCTCAACCCAAACAAGTATAGCATCATTTCTTAGTCTCATTTTTACTCTATTATCGTGAAAATAATAATAACAATCATATTAAGTTGTGTTCTATTTGCAGTTATAATGGCACTCGTGCATATGCTCAGTCAAAACTAGCCAACATTTTGCATGCCAAGGAAATGTCAAGACAGCTTCAGGTACATTTTCTCATTCTTCCTTTAATATAAGCCTTAAATAAACCATCATGGAGTGACTCAATTGGTCAAAGAGAGCCGTGAGATTCATAAGGTGATAAGTTCAATCCATGGTGGCCACCTACCTAGGAATTAATTTCCTATCGTTTTCCTTGGCATCCAAATGTTGTAGGGTCAGACGATACGTCCCGTCTCCCGTGACATTAGTCGAGGTACGCGAAAACTAGCTCAGGCAATCACGAATATAAAAAAAAAGCCTTAAATAGTAATCATCATGGGTCAGACTAAGAAAGGGAACTAAGAGGTGATATGTTCAATACATGGAGTCACTTACCTACAACAAAGGAATAACTTCTTACAAGTTTCCTTGACATTGAAATGTTGTAAGGCCAGACGGTGTGTCTCATGAGAATAGTTAAGGGCCCGAGACACATGGATATGAAAAAAAAAAAAAAAACTATTCCAAAAAGTATTATATTCCTTGAAAATCTTCAAATACTCAGCTAGCTAACAGTTGCAAAAAAATATATGGAATTCAATGAGAAAAGGAAAAAAGGTTTCAATGACTTACCCGTGTTCTTTTTTGGGAGATGGCAGGGAAGAAATGCTAGGGTCACCATAAATGCAGTACATCCAGGAATTGTAAAGACTGCAATCATTAGAGCTCACAAGGGCTTTATCACGGGTAATAAATAATAAGAACTACATTATTTCACAGTTAATTTGTTCTTATGCATGTGAAATATAATATAAAGTTCACCTTTTAACATAAGCAAGAGAGAAACTGATTTCTCAAACTCTCTCGTGCAGATTCTTTGTTTTTTATGGCATCAAAGTTGCTAAAAACTACAAGCCAGGTGTGCATTTGATCAGAAAATAAAGAAAGAACAAAAAAAATAATAATAACACATTATTGAATTTTACTTGTATGGCTTTGCAGGGAGCATCAACAACATGCTATGTAGCACTGAGTTCGCAAACAGAAGGAAAGAGTGGAAAATTTTACGCAGATTGTAACGAGACTATCTGTTCAACCCTAGCCAATGATGAGTTAGAAGCACAAAAGTTATGGACTCAAACTCGCAACTTAATCAACAGACGACTAAGTAAACTTTCCACTTAATCTAAACATAATTCAACATTTGTAAAAATTCCAGGCTTAGATGTGATGTACAAAAGCTTGTCACTTCATAGTTCATAGATAGAAAATCAATTTAAGCAATACCTGAGAGATACATGGGCCGAAATGTCATTTCTTGCTCTTCAAATAATGTATTACTCAAATGATAGTAAAGTCAAATAATATCAATAGCCAGTGTAAAATAACTGTCTTTCTTACGAGGAAATTCTATGCAATAAGAGCAACATGGCATACTAATGGTTGAAAATGAAATGAATGAAAGAGGACACATCGATAATAATGCATGATCAACTAACGGAATAGAGACGTGAACTTACACCTTTGAACTTTCACAAATAATAAATTAGCAACTGGCCTAACATGTAGAGCAGAGTGGACACGAACGAATACTAGCATTCGATACTGTTAGGATTATCACCTATGCATTACAACAAATCATAACTTCGTGTAACATATTGCACATAAAAATAAATCACATACAATGAGCACATAAACAAAACGAGCATACAACAGATCATAAGTTTTTTTTTTTAGAAGAAGATACCATATATTCACCAAAGGCATGCAAGGCGCATGTAAGGTTAAAAAAGGCCAACCAATTGTGAGCAATTGTGGCAATGTCATAGTTTTTGAACAACGGGTCATATGATTAACTTCAGCTTCAATTTTCAAATATGGAGCCTCCACGGTGGTCAGAGAAGTTCTGGCAAATGTTGATAATTGTCAATTGCGAGGCAATTCGTGCTGATGGAAAGTTAAGCCGAGCGACCTAATGCATATTCAATCATTAGTAGCCTCCAACATTATTTCCAGCCCTGACCTGCCATATGTTACACAATTCGTTAGGACTTCTCTCTTGCATAACATTTCCGCATAGAAGTTAGTGTTCTCTTAATATCATATACCTTAAAACGAGGAGATCGACGCAAAGAAAAGGCAGATCCAGGGGATTGGATGCGCGGTTTCTTTCCAGGTAGAATTTTCTTGGAAAGTTTGTTAGTTTCCTCAAGTTGAACCTGCTTATCAATTTCTTGAGTTGAAGATTCACTTATGCCGGTTGATGATGATAAACCTGGAGCTGATAAAGAGATCATCGTTGAGTCTTGAGGAAGAGACAACGGTTGGGCACCAACTTCTGTCGAATAACAAAAATATAACTGATAATTAAAGCAGAACAAATTCGACCCAACAAACTTCAAGAAGCACAACAAAAAGTGGTCTGGGTTGTATGCATATTCACTATCAATGAATTTTCTGGCCCTGAATAACACATTTCAAGAAAAAGTTAAAAATTCAGTGTTACCTTCTGCTGCAGCCACTTGGAACCTCCGTCTCATGATCCTAACAAACTTGAACAAACCATTTGTTTTATTCAATTCATGTATCAACTCTTTAATATCTTGCAAGGATGGGGTACAATCTAACACTGAAAAGTTAAGGAAGGAAAAAACAAGGACTGTCAGAACTCAAGAAGACAACGAGCATGAAAAATCAATGTATTTCAAGGGCACATAACTTACAAGTATAAGTATCCTTAGCATGACGAACAGTAAACGAATATTCTTTATCAGGATTGGCAATATTGATTTTCTTGAAGGAGAATTTTACGCCTGAAATGCAGTAAAACATTGTCAAGAAATTTATCTCAAGCTTTCACTAAAAATGTAAAGGATTTTCAAAACAAAATAACTTGAATGATCATACCATGTCCTCCTTCAATATGAAAATCAAGAACTCTATTGTACCAAGAGATAGCCTCTTGTATTTCATTTCTGCAAGCACTCTCTTCGGTATCCTTCTGTTCAGATGAAGATAAAGCTTTGATAGCATTGAAGAGAGAGGGAGAAGCAATCAGTTTTTGCTTGAAACTAATGAATTCGGAGTTTTCAAGGATTCAAAGTAAGAACAAGAAGGTATGTAGTAAATAAATATTGCAGTACAGTACACTACACATTACTATCAAGTTAGAGAGAAAGCAAAAGCATATCTGATTCGTTGATAACACTGAATTCATCTTTGATCCATGTGAAGTTTGCATAGGAAAATCGAGGGTAAATGGATTTATGGCTAGCAAAAACAGACCTAAGACTAAGAGTGTGCACTAGAAAACAAATGATTTTACCCATACCAACATAGTTTACCTAAGGATTGCTGAGATATGATAGTAGAATATTCATCCCTCTTTGCTTTACAATCTTCTAAAGTATTCCTGAGCTTCTCTATTCTAGATCTTGAAGCCGCAAGGGAGTCTGTGATTGCCAGCCGTTTAGCCTCTTTGCGAGTTTTCACTGCAAAAATATGCAAGAATAAAGGTAATCAGCCTTCTATGTGTGGTAATTTCGAAGTAAAAAATAGTAGCATACCAGCATCATAATCACCAACCTTTCACCAATCACCTGCCCCAAATCCAAAACACTACGTCGGGGGAAAATCCAGTTGAAAAATAACTCAATTTTTAAGGCTCCGTTTGACAACAGCTTTTAGTTCTAGAGTCTACAACAACTACTCCACCATATATTTTTTCTTACTTGGATATCAGTTTTTGAAAACTAAACACAAATTTGGAAAAAAAAAAAAAAAAAAAAAAAATAGCTTCCAAAAACTTGTTTTGGTTTTTGAAATTTGGTTAACCTTGACCTACTTTCTTAAGGAAAGATGGAACACATTTTAGGAATTTGAGTAAAAATAAGCTTAAATTTCAAAAACCAAATGGTTATCAAATGAAACTAAAATGAAGCTTTCGGTTTCGATCTTCAACTAAGTAGTATATTCTTCCTCATGCAGAGTTAAAAGAAATCATCATAGTAATAACTCATACCTGCAATAGCTTTAACCAATTCATCTTCTGCTCCCCTCAGCCTCGCTTTTAATTCTCCAAGTTTCCCTGAGAATTCAAAAAATCAAAGACGAAACAAGAAATTTCAAAGTAAAATCTTCCACTCATGAATCTACACCAACTCAGATCCCTAGAACTTCATTAATCCCAAAACCCTAACGATAGGCTTCGCAAACACTTTTACAACCGATTTCGCACCGAATTGTTTCTCGATTCAATTGAAGAGAATAGATTGCTCACCTTGACTTATGGCATTTTGTCGGGACTTTGCAGAGATCGATTCCAGAGATTTGCGAAATGAATCGGCGAAGGACTCCATCTTTTGCTGCTGAACTGGAATTTCCTTTTCACGAACCATTCGAAGCGACTCCATCTTCGCACGAATAGAATCTTCGACCTTGTTCTCCATTCTTTTACAGAGCAGAGGATTTTCTGTACAATCTTCGCCTTCGCCCGCCAAATTTGCTTCAAAGTTCAAATTCCTCTCTACAGAACGTTGATGACGATGAGTGTAAAAGTGGGTTATGAAATAAATGTCCGAACAACTATAAATGCGTTGGGTTGGGCCGTATTTATATTGGGCCGAAATTGCACTAGCCCATTTATTGTTCTGTGAGCCCATAAACCTGAATTTGGGCCTTTTAAGACGAATTTCACTTCTTTTTTCTTTTCTTTTTTTTCTTTTAAATTTCAGTTAATCAGAAGTGTCCTAATTTATTTATTTTCAATATAGCAATGGTTTGTAAAAATAGTTTTTAATGAATGCGAACAAAAGTTTTACATTGTTAAGTTAATTAGAACATCTTGGTACATAAAAAGGAGATAACACATGAGCATTTTTGGTAATAACGAAAAATAAAGTTATAAGAGTATACCCAAAATTATATTAGTATGAAAGTTTATTGCTCTTAACAAGTAATATTAGAGATCGGCTATTGGCTTAACAATGTGGGTGATCAAGACACTCAATGTATAGCTTTGTAATTGGAGATGATATATTAGCTTTCAATGATATTTTTTAAATTGAATATAATTATCGTGAATTGCAATCAAGATAGTTTTGAGAAATTAATAAGATATAAGTTTGATTCAAGAAGTACACTTTTAGAAATTTAATTCCTTACCAATTTACTTAACATTTATATATCATAAAATTAGATAATTTATCCATAAAAATAAGTTAAGTCAACCCCACAAATATTTGAAAAAAAGAATAAATCTAAATTGCCTCTTGGCTTGATAGACCATTCAATGGCCAATAATAATATAAGAAAAAGGGCAAAAAGACAAAATGCAAACAAAAGTCGATTGGTATTGTAACCCCAAAATTCTCCATTTGGAAGCCGAAAGAAGAAAAGTTAAGTGCTCAAAACCAGCCTAAAAAGAATGGAAGGATCAAGTTAACGACCCCTAGATCAAAACTCCACAATAAGAGATGGAAGGAGATAAACTTTTCTATATGTAGTTCGAATTCATCATTTTTCTAAAATATTATTAACATTTCTTCTATGAATTTTGAAAATATATTTGCATTGTAATTTAAAAAATCTATTCAAACCGTATCTTTTCTAGCACCAAAAATTATTTCCATTATCAAACCAATTTCGATCAAATTCATTTCAAAATAACAGTACTAGACTAATTTTAAGCTCGAGGTGAACTACCCATTACCCACATCAATCATTAGAATTAATATGTCAAAAACAAAATCAAAGCATAATTTTGTGTGACGTACAATAATGAATAAAATATTTAATTATTCTTTAATCAAACAACTTTCACTATACTTTTGAATATTGATTATGTGACAAAATAATTAGTGGCGAGATTATAAAACCCTCCCATATCAACTTAGTAAGGGACAATTTCCCGATTTTTGAGGTATGTTGGGACATCCACACAGAAAGGAAAAAATAAAAAAATAAAAAAATAAAAGTTATTTGGCTGTGAAATGTTTGACTTGCAAGCAGCTTTATTTTATCACTGGGTTTGTAATTGTCTCTCGCATTTGTTCAATTATTGCTCCAAAACAAGATATCAAATTCTAGACTTTTTCATTTTTCCAATTTTATACAAGTTTTCAAGTTCACATATGAAATGATTTCTTATGCATGAATTATTCATCATAAAAAGAGAGGGCATGTCACGTTCTACTTCAAAATATTATGAAATGGCTAGCATTTTAAGAGCTCACAAATATCAATGTAAAAAAGACTATTTTTAAAGTCATTTTTTTTTTTTTATTACAACAATTGAGAGTGACAGAGACTCGAACACAAGACCTCTAGGTCATTAGGTATATATTGATGCTGCTTGAGTTATTGCTCTATTGGCGTAAAGTCATTTGTTCATATTGAATATTTATATCATTTACGAATGAATCATACGTGATTAGAATTTTACTCATTTTAGTACTTGCCTATTTAAATTTTGTATTAGTGATTCAACATAAATTATTGAATATTAATATGTGAACACTATGATGGTTTATGGATTGCAAAATCCAAATATAAAAGTTTCATACTGTATTGAATTAAAAAGAATCCCTACAAGGTTTTCAAAATAATAATAATAATTCTACAAGGTCAAAGTTGAAACGAATTTTATCAAATCTATTTTAATTATTGATTAAATTAGACGTTTAGTTTCAATTTTGTTTCTAATAAGAAAGTCTATAACGTTTCTGAGAGCATCTCCAATTTTATATCTAATAGCCAGATTTCCTAAATTTTTTATTTGACCTAAAATTAGAAATTAGGGGATCTATTAGATTTTTGTTTTTTAAATATATATTTTAGAATTTTGAAATATATATTTTAAAGCTTAGAATATGGATTCAAAAAAAAATAATAATAATAAAAAATAAAACCTAGAAATTTATTAAACACAAAATTAAAAGTTGGGAGGTTTATCAACCCTTTCAAAATTGTCAAGGTATACTTTACTCAAGCAATAATGACATATATTTTCAAAAGAAAAAAACAATAATTGACCTATATATTTTTGATAAACATGTTGTAAATTTAAATTCTCATACTTTAAATATGGTTATTTCATTCCCTATTAATATATATAGAACCATTTTTATTTTGTTCTTGCCAAATTACTTTTCACTTTAAATTCATTTTCCCTTAATTGCCTTGAAATCATGTTCATATTAATATTCAAAGTTAAGTCGTTAATTTTTTTAAATTTTAAATACAGGTAAGAGCAATATCATTTTGTATAATTACAATAAAACTTCAAATTCAAATATTGTTGTGCAAATTCTAGGTAAATATCTAACCTAAGATTGAATGCACATAAATCATAACAAAACATAAAAGGAAGG
>JBBMEF010000008.1:11743058-11761433 GCA_037832685.1 Sicyos baderoa | reverse complement strand
TCAAGGAATAAAGAAACCCTAAGGTGCTTTATATACTAGCACAAATACACCACTCTTAATTAGCTAAAACTAATTCCTTTAATTAACCCCTGTTACAATAATTGATCTAGGATTAACAGAGTGATGTGGAATTCACATATTACAAATATAATTTTGGAATAAAAAGTATGTCAAAATGACCTGGTACAAATATTATGCAGCAGAATTTTGGCTAATTATGAAGCAACATCATTCAATATAATTGCATGAGAGTTCTAGATAGATAGTTCCAAATCATTTTGGTTGTGTCTCAGAAACAATAATGAAAATTTTGAAATTCCTCCATAAAATATAAAATTTTAGAGACAGCCCATGTTTTTATATAGATGCAAAGGAGTTAGGGAATTAGATTGACAAGACTATTGTCCTAACACTAGACTTGCCCAGATCTTAAATAAAGATGAAAAAAAATGTATTTAAGACATACATTCCCATATGAAAATAATGGTACAAGGTTCTTTCAATTAAGGAAGTTAGGGCTTTTAATGGGTTGGGAAAGAGAATGGCTTCTCTCGTCAACCATTTAATTCTCTATCTCCAATCGAAAGAGTAAAATTCTTCAACAACGGATGTGCATAAGAGCCAAGATACCACAAAAATTTATATGCATTTTGATAATTTTGTTTAAAAAGTTTTTTTTTTTTGTGACACCTAATAGTGTCATATAAGTAGTAAAGTTATTTGCCAAGTTTAACTCTAATAGAAATTTTTTTTTGAGAGGCATTTGAATTAAATGAATTAGATTGGATTCTAATAAGTCAGTCGAGTTAATAATCAACGAGTTAATTAGTAATCTCTCATTCCAACTACAATAACACGTGAATTCTATTATAATAACTCACGAATAATTATGATCTATATGTTCTATACAAACATAAATTTTCATAACATGCATCATAATAGTGGTTGTTGTTCTTTTGTTATAACATACCATTTATAATATTTCAATCTCTGTTCTAAACACACTCAAAATTAATTTGAGGTTAGAGCAAAAGATGCTTAATTTTCTTTTAAAAAAAATATGAACTAAATCAAATGAATTATTTTTGGACAAAACTTCGTTTATATATCATGGACCTCCCCTAGTACAATATCAGCATTACAATAAACTTTAACCGCCAATTTCTTGATGAATCTGTGTGTTCCTCTGCTCCCCGAAAGAAATACCTAGTCAACAAAAGCATAGAACTAAATTAATAGCATAATATATTGATATATAATAACATAATTTATTATTTAGTAATTAAGAGGTTATAAATTACATGTTAAAATTTATGATAATTAGTCAAAGGTCTTGGAGTGCATAAACTGATGGGTTCAAATCTCATGATTGCCACCTACCTAAGACTCAGGCAGTCACAGATATAAAAAAAAAAAATCAAATTTAATGAGCAAAAAATATAATAATAATCAGTTCAAACCTATAAATTCATCTAAATCATAAAACAATACAGCTTTAAAGGTTACTATATCATTCTCGCAGGAAATAGAACCTCCCAACTGAAGCTCTTGATTCCCTTTTCACATTTGATTCTATGAAGAAATGAGAGTAAAGACTACAAAATAAGAGAGAAAAGAAGACTTTGATTCACCAAAGGCTGTCCTAAATCACGCTTTATTGGCTTTTTAAATTACTCCCACCTCCCATTGGCAGAAGAAAACAAACATAAAATAAATAAATTCAGGGAATAAAATAACACAAATCCACATCATGATCACGAGCTAGGCACAATGAGGGCAACTTCTTTCCATAATAAAACCCAAAATCCAAATTATGATTCCAAATTTTGGATTTTGAATATATATAGAAGTATAAGTGTTAAATTAATTTATACATATCTCAACAATTTTCACACAACAATTCATTTGGCCCTACAACATATAGATTTTAAGAAAACTTATAAAAAATAATTCTTATATGTGTGTTCGAGATAATTTATACACATCCTAACTATTCTTACAGAACAATTCACTTGATCATAAAATATATAGATATCAAAAAATTTATAAGAAATGAAATTTTAGAGAGGTAGTTTCCATATTGAATAAAACTCATAATCTTTTAGTTTATCAAAACTCTCTTAATTACTAGATGAAACGGATAATCTTGAGTAGATAATTAAATCCACATATTCCGATCTAATCTAGAATATGTGAACTATTCTCTCATTATCACTTATTAATTGAGAGATGTAATCC
The DNA here is from genome assembly GCA_037832685.1 of Sicyos baderoa. Taxonomy (NCBI): domain Eukaryota; kingdom Viridiplantae; phylum Streptophyta; class Magnoliopsida; order Cucurbitales; family Cucurbitaceae; genus Sicyos; species Sicyos baderoa. Next base: position 11,759,195 of record JBBMEF010000008.1, on the reverse strand, counting down.
CAAGTTATTTAAAATAACTTCTTTATTTTATCTAAAATTCACATGACATCTTGAAACTATCTGCTGTAAAAAAAAAACTCCCTGAGGGGAATTTTCTCTCCATCATTTTGTCCCTATTTTTTAAAAAAATAAAACAGGGGTTTGCAGCAGATTCACAGGCATTTGCATCTTTCTTTTTTCCTATTATATGTGTTTAGATCCAAACCCTGTCTACCTTTCTAGATCTGTTCATAAATCTTAAATTTAGAGTTTCTCCATGTGAATGGTTGAAACTTCAAATCTGTTGTTCACTGTTTCTGTAATTGCCAAACCTGACAGGATAAAGATAAACCAATATTTAACTTATATTATTTTAATCTTCCAATGATAATGAAAGGACCTGGAATTTATATGTTTGTTTTTGGAGAAGGTTGTGTAGCAACAAGCATATATGGATCAGGGAAGCTAAGTCAGTGGACAACTAATTAAGACCCAACAAGAGAAAGATTTGTAAAAACAAATTACCCTTTATGAAGTTGTACTCTAGCTTTCAACTTCATCAAAAAATCAAAGCTAAAACTTAGATAAGTGATTCAATCTTGAACTTCAAAAAGTATTGTAATTTTAACCCACCTATATGATGTAACACCTTTTTTTTTTTTTTTCAATGAATACAAAAATATATGTACATTAATAAAATTTCAAAGAAAAAACATTTACTAAACTTTTGCTCAATTTTGTAAATTTTGGCAAATATATTCAACGAGTCAAACTTAATTTTGTGCTAAACTTGATTTTTCAAAACTAATGAGTTAGAACAGAAGGTATATATATATAAAGTGCAATTTAACAAAGAAGTTTTTGGGGAAAAAATTGCAACTTCAATTGCTTTAAGAAAAAAGACCATCTATTAAAACGATTTGAGAAAAATCAAAGGAAAAAAAAACATACTGAAAACATAATTGCATTATATCTTTATTGGAAAAAACAACCCTCAAAGAAAACAGCCTTATGAAGGATGAAAACGTGAAGAAAAGCAATATACAATCACACAGATTTTTTGAAACCAGCAGAAAAGAAAAGTGATCAAATAAAGTTGGGCCCCGATGATTAAATTAAACACCATCTAGTTGGCCTGAAAACAACGCAAGTGACTAAATTTCCCAACTAACCATCGTAAATTATCATAGTAGTAAAAAGAATCATAAAATTACAAATTTAATATATAATTGGTGGCTGTTTATTTGGTATATTTATGTAGAATTTAGTTTTGAGAGTTAGTTATATTGAGTAGTTAAAAATTGAAAGTTGTAATAAAAAAAATTGTTGAAATAATTGATTAAAAATAGGAAAATTGTATTGGATAGTCCAATTTTACAAAATAATTACAGATCTAGGAAAATTTGAAAATATTTAGCATCTATAGTCAAATATACAATATAAATAATACTCATACTGTATTATGTATTAATTATTCAGTATAAAAAAATACTATTTGATAACGTATATTTGACTATGATGGCTAATTTTTTTAAATTTGCCTAATATTGTAAATATTTTATCAATTTGGTCTATCTGCAAAAACCCCTTAAAAGTAATTAATTAAAAATAAAAGTTATTTTTAAAAGTGAAAATGATTAAATCTCACCAAAAAAATTCATATAAATATATATTTTTAAACTTTTTTGATATCTGGCCTTTATTTCAACCCATTCAGCAGAATAACTGCTCGTAAAAAGTTCTGAAGGACAAATGTTAGGTATCAAAAATCATTTCCCCTCATTGAGAATTGTACCACCCTTACTCTCTCTCTTGGGATTTTTTTTTTTTAAATTGAATTAAAATGCAGTTTTCCACCTTCTTCCCACCACTCTTTTATGAATAAAAAACTACAAAGGAAACGCCAACAAAAAATTCCATTTCCCTCTGCACAACCATCATGGCCTAGCTGTTCTTCTTGGATCCCAGGATTTCTGGGCAATTTGAATTGTTTTTTCCTTTACTTTATTATAGAGACCTAATTTAAGACATTGTAGACCTAAAGACATGAATTGGCTTCTCTTGTTTTTGGTACTCCCTAGGCTCAAACTCACTTTCCTACCCTGTTTCTCTCTCCCTCTCTTTCATTGGAGTTTGTAGTTTAGTTGTAATGCCTGTAAATTCATGGACCCTCTTTTCATCTATCCCAATCCTCTGTTTCTCAGTCTTATTTTCCTTCACTTTCACAGTTTCCGCCATTGATGAACAGGGTCGAGCTCTACTCTCTTGGAAGCTAAGTTTGAATGACTCAAATGGGGTGCTAAGAAATTGGGACCCCAACAACGAAACTCCATGTGGGTGGCTTGGAATCAATTGCAACAGTAACAGACAAGTAGTGGAAATAGTTTTGAAGAATGTGAACTTACCCGGTAAGCTTCCAGGGAGTTTCTCCTCGTTGTTGTCTCTGAACAAGCTCGTCTTGTCGGGATTGAATCTCTCTGGCTCCATTCCTAAAGAGATCGGCATTCTCACCCAGCTCAGAACCTTGGAACTCAGTGACAATGGCTTGACTGGAGAAATTCCTAGTGAGATATGTTCCTTGCTGAATCTTGAACGGGTTTGGCTCAATTCAAATGTTCTGGAAGGGGCCATCCCTGAATGGATCGGGAATCTCACGAACTTGAAGGAGCTGATTCTCTATGACAATCAATTAAGTGGGGAAATTCCAATTAGTATAGGGAATTTGAAGCGGATTGAAGTGATTAGAGCTGGAGGAAACAAGAACTTACATGGTTCTTTGCCGGATGAAATTGGTAACTGCAGTAGTTTGGTGATTCTTGGGCTGGCTGAAACAAGCATCTCCGGCGTAATTCCGGCGAGTCTTGGCCTTCTTAAGAAGCTTCAGACATTGGCAATCTATACATCTCTTCTCTCCGGTCAGATTCCTCATGAACTTGGCGACTGTATTGAGCTTCAGAATCTCTATCTATACGAGAACTCGATCTCCGGCTCGATCCCGAGCTCATTAGGAAGGTTACAGAACCTTCAGAGTCTCCTTCTATGGCAGAACAATTTGGTCGGCGTTATACCGCCGGAGCTAGGTAGATGTGGCCAGTTAACAGTTATCGACGTTTCGATTAATTCACTGACGGGAAACATTCCTTCAACGTTTGGGTATTTGACAATGCTACAAGAATTGCAACTGAGTTCTAATCAATTATCAGGTGAGATTCCGAAGGAGATTGCGAACTGTTCTGGAATCACTCACATCGAGCTTGATAATAATCAAATCACTGGAACAATTCCGGCTGAAATAGGAAATCTCGCCAATTTGACATTGCTGTTCTTGTGGCAAAACAATCTCGAGGGAAGCATTCCATCCACCATTTCCAATTGTCGTAATCTCGAAGCTGTGGATTTATCGCTCAACGCCTTGACTGGTTCGATTCCGGTGGGGTTTTTTCAGTTGAAGAAGCTTTCAAAGCTTTTGCTCCTCTCCAACAATCTCTCCGGCGTGATTCCGCCGGCGATTGGTAACTGTTCGTCTCTATTTCGGTTCCGAGCGAGTAACAACAAGCTAACGGGGAAAATCCCGCCGGAGATTGGGAATTTGAAGAACTTAGTGTTCTTGGATCTCGGTAACAATCGCCTCACTGAATCGTTGCCTTCGGAGATTTCTGGATGCAGAAATTTGACATTCATGGATTTGCATTCTAATTCTCTAACAAAATTTCTTCCACAAGAATTCAACCAGCTTACGTCGCTTCAGTTTGTTGATCTTTCCAATAACCTATTCGAAGGAGCGCCGATTCCGAGTTTTGGATCTTTCAACTCGCTCACGAAACTCGTTCTCTCAAACAATCGCTTCTCAGGATCTATTCCAATTGAAATCGGTTCTTGCTCGAAACTACAGTTACTGGATTTAAGTTGCAATCAACTCTCAGGCAACATTCCGTCGAGTTTAGGTAAGATTCCAACCCTAGAAATTGGTCTAAATCTGAGCTTAAACAACCTAACCGGCGAGATTCCGCCGGCGTTTGCAAATCTAGACAAGCTCGGTTCATTGGATCTATCCTACAACCAACTCTCAGGCGATCTACATATTCTAGCAGAACTGCAAAATCTCGTAGTTCTAAATGTATCACACAACAGTTTCACAGGACGCGTACCAGAGACGCCATTCTTCGCGCAGCTTCCTTTAATCGTCTTCTCCGGAAACCCTAACTTGTGCTTCGCCGGAGAAAAGTGCTACGCTGATGGCCACGGCAGCGCTCGCAACACGCTAGCAGCTCGAGTCGCCATGATCGTACTACTGTGCACGGCGTGCGCACTGCTACTAGCCGCAGTTTACATCGTTTTCAAAGATCGACATTCATGTCGAGGATGCTTCAATAGGTCCCGCAGCGAAGATCCAGACGCCGCCTTCGACAGCGACCTGGAGCTCGGATCAGGCTGGGAAGTAACACTCTACCAGAAACTCGATCTCTCAATCTCCGACGTAATCAAATGCATAACGCCGGCGAACGTGATCGGCCGCGGAAAAACCGGCGTGGTGTACAGAGCCAGCATCTCATCAGGTGTAATCATCGCCGTGAAGCGGTTCCGGTCATCGGAAAAGTACTCCGCGGCGGCGTTTTCGTCGGAAATCGCAACATTGGCGAGGATTCGGCACCGGAACATCGTTCGATTGCTGGGGTGGGGGGCGAATCGGAGAACGAAATTGCTGTTCTACGATTACTTGCCGAATGGGAATTTGGGCGCGTTGCTGCACGAGGGGAGTGGGCGCGTGGGGTTGGATTGGGAGTGCAGGTTCAAGATAGCGCTGGGCGTGGCGGAGGGATTGGCTTATTTGCACCACGATTGCGTGCCGGCGATATTGCACCGGGATGTTAAGGCTCACAATATTCTGTTGGGTGATCGTTACCAGCCGTGTTTGGCGGACTTTGGGCTCGCTCGGTTGGTTGATGACGGTCCGACCGGTTCGTCTTCCTCGAACCCTCAGTTCGCTGGGTCTTACGGCTATTTTGCACCTGGTGAGTTTTTTTATTAATTACTATATTTTTTTTTTTTGAGAAATATTAATTACTATAATTACATACTTTTTGCCTAATAATTTTTCATATATATATATAATTCAATGTATGTTATAATTTTTTTTTTAAAAAAATGAACGTTATAATTTTTTTTTTTTTTTGTAGTATATATAAGAATTCGGATATTCCAACATAAATTTCTTGGTTATTAGTACCTTCAAAATGTCCGTTAAATTTTGCTTCAAAAAAAATGTCTGTTAAATTTTGCTTAAAAAAAAAATGTCTGTTAAATTTATCCTAAAAAAAACTTTTAGTTTTGTCTTGAGGTAATAAGATGATGTGTTCAATTTATGGTGGTCACCTACTTGGGAATTCAATGGATAAGAGAGCATTTAAAAGATGTCTTGAGGTGCATAAGTCGATGTGTTCAATTCATGATGGCCATCCACTTAAAAATTAATTTCTTACGGTTTCTTGACATCCAAATATAAAAAAAAAAATTAAAAGTTTGAATATATTCGTGTGAATCTTTTTTTATTAAATATTTTAAAGACAATAGATACAATTCCATCACCACCTTTGCTATTATTGAACTTTAAATATATATATACATTATTATTTATTTTTATGTCTATATATATTAATAGTTGTCTCTTAATTTGAAATTTGACATTAGAATGCCTAATGATATTTAAAAAAAACATAAAATAAAACAAAATGTCGACCGTAGAGTCAGTGTCACCTATAATGGAAATGAATTGAAGGATAGGAATGAAATGGGACAGGATGTTCAAAAGAAAGAAAAGAAGAAAGAAAAGTAGATGAGGATTATGACTTGTGAGAGGTTAGAAATATTTGCATATCATTTTATTTGGATTTTTGCTCTTTTTATTTTACAATTTAATTATAAAGTATAAATTAGTTAACAAAATAATTGATCTCATTTTTAATGCTTATTTTTAATATAAATTTTGTATATGCAGAGTATGGTTGCATGTTAAGAATTACAGAAAAGAGCGACGTATATAGTTACGGCGTCGTTTTGTTAGAGATAATAACGGGCAAAAAACCTGTGGACTCCTCTTTCGCAGAGGGACAACACGTGATTCAATGGGTGAGAGAGCATTTGAAGAAAAAGAGAGATCCAGTTTTAGTTTTGGATTCGAAACTCCAGGGTCAACCCGATCCGCATATCCAAGAGATTCTACAAGCATTAGGAATCTCTCTACTTTGCACTAGCGACCGTGCCGACGATCGACCGACTATGAAAGACGTTGCAGCTCTTTTACGAGAGATCCGACCAGACCAACTACCGTCAACAACAGATGCCATCGACAAGCCACTACGAAATAGGAGCAACACAACAAACTTGGATAAAGCAACGTTGCTTTCTTCCTCGTCTTCTACTGCTCATGCGAGTCATTTGCTCTTTACGCTGCCTCTTCAAGATTCGTCATGTTGCTCTTATGCTTCACTCTCCTCGTCTAGCGTGTATTTTCCACACAATCAATAATATTTGTTGTAATTTAATAATCATGCTTCTAATTTGTGCATCGGGAACAAAGATTGTGATTAAGATTAAGATGTCAAAATCTACATAGTTCAACTAAACAATTTTGAGATTAAAAGTTTATTTCCATCTCCCATATTGTCAAAAAAAAAAAAAAAAATTAAGGTATAGGGTTATTAGAGAAGGTAATGTAAAACATTTAGATTTTATAATTTTTTTTTTAATTTATAGATGGATAAATACAGAGGTGCAGTTTTTGGTTTCAATTCATTATTATTTTGGACTATATGTTTTTCATAGATTATATTTGGTAGGCCTGTTTCATCTAATTGACAGGAATTAACTAAGATAAATTAACAAATAAAAGAACTTATTTTATTCTCTACTATTAAAAGGAATAATAATCCAATAACATCATGTATCAAAAAATAATCGATTGGTTAAGAGTTAGAGTTTCAAATATTATTTATTAAAAAAAAAATTAATTTCTCTCTATTTAAGAGAAAAGGTTGAAGTTTTATCTATTTAGAATTTAAATTTAATTTAATTTTTTTCTAGTTCTAGTTAAACTTATAGAATTTGAATTCCTAATCTTTTAGTCACGAACACATATTTATTATAATGTAGTACTTTTTACAAAATTTGAGCTCAGTTTTTTTTTTTTTTTTTTGAGAAATATTTGAGCTCAATTTTTTATTGGTCCGTATAAACATAAAAATATATATATATTTTAACGAATAGTGACAAGATATTCTAGGTACTTAGTCATCAATACACGTATATGTACACTTTTTTTTAAAAGTGGAAATTCAAACAAAGGGAAAAAAAATATTTCTTAAAAAAAAAAGTATATATATATATTGGTTTGGTTGGGAGGTAGGTTTTCGTCGTTTTGGAAAAGGGCTAAAGAGGCTGAGTTGGGCGTGTGCATGTTGGAACCTTCTCTCCTTCCATCATTTCATTGCTTTTGCTTTTTCCTTGCATTTATTTATTTATTTTGGAACCCTTGCATTTTAATTTCTGTTTCTCAATAACTGCGGAAATATGGAAAATTGGAAATATGGAAATATGTGCGTAGTAAATAAGAGAGGAACTTCTACTATTGGTTCAATAAAAACTAAGTTCAACGGATAGAATATAACTATTTACTAAGGAAATTTAGTCTATGTAACAATTTGTTAATTATATATTTTAATTATAACATTTTTTTTAGAAATAGTTAACCAATAATAAAATTTTAAGTATTTTTGCATATTTTAATTCTCTTGCAATGTCTCTTTTTTTTTTTGAAAATTTCTCTTGCAATGTCTCTGGATTGAAAGCTAACTTTAATTTTTAATATGATGATGAAGTAACCATTTAATTTTTATGTTAATTTAATTTTTAAATAAAATGAATATAATAGTAAAATATAAAAAATATAAAAATCAAAAGTAATAATTTTAGGAGTAAAAATATTTTATTTTGAAATATAAAGAGTTGAAAAAATGAAAAGCATAGCTTAACTTATATTTTTACCACAAAATTATATCAAAGAAATCACACTTCTGTAATGTGAATGGTGAGATGAAACAAACGACGTCGTGTCATGGTGGCATGTCCACCACGTGACGCACATGCAACCTTATCTCATATCACCATCAAAACCGCAGCCTCTTTTGTAAATTTTACTGGGACCCACACATTGAGTTTTTGTTATTATTATTATTTTTAAATGTTAATTTTAAATTATGAAACGGGAAAAAGATTCCCTGGGCTTAAAATTCCGTGCCTCGCCCCCTAATTCCCTCGCTGCCCGTAATCAAATCTAACCCAATGAAACAAAGCACAAAGCTTTCTAATTAATTTTCGCTTAAATTATGAAAACTATTTTCGTATTTTTAATTTACCAACTTTGAAACTTTAAATTTTGTATATTTTTTTGAGAAAAACTTTAAATTTTGTATCAAAGCAACCTTTCTAAACCTTTTTGGTTAAATTCATATATATAAGACGATATACTTGCATTCAAATAATCATAATTAAATATAAATCAAAATACAAATAATATTTTAAAAAAACTGTAGAAATGAAAATTACTTTTTAGGACATAATTGCAATTAGTTTACAAACATTTCTTATAATGATCGATCCATATTATTCACATTTGAACTATTCTCACAAAACAACTTCCATATCACAAAACAACTAATTTTATTTTCTATGTAAGATTGATAATATTGTTGTTTATAGTCACGAATTCGATCATAAACCCACCCAATTTGTATTAAAAAAAACTTTTTTGATCTAATAGTCTTAATTTCACATTTTAAACTTTGTGGTCTACTCTTGTTATGAGTGTTCGAGATTTTCCTTTATTACACAGAAAGGTCTGTACAAAGTATCTACAACACATCTTTCTTCACTAAAAGAGAAAAAAAGAGAAAAAAAAAACCACTAAAACATTGTTTAGTGAAGAAAAGGCAAACAAAACACCTGCACTAACTGGTTTTCACTTCAGCTGTAAAGATCATCATCATCTCCTGCAGTTACGGTTGAAGAAAACGGGTCATCAGCTCCCGCAGCTATGTTGTCGGCTCGATCTCGATCGGGAAACCGAAATTCAGATCCAATCCCGCGAGATTGTTGTAGTGTCTGAGCAAATAGCTGGTACTTCCTGATGTCCGCATCACTTACACTTCGGCGAGCATACTTCATTGACTCCTCAAAATGTTCTGCCTTTATCTCCGAGACATCGTCGATCTCGTCTTCTTCCATAGCTTCCGGGTTTTCTCTTTTCTTCCTCTCCATTTCGAGATCCTGATACCCATTTCCACGGATAAAGACAATTACAGGTCATAGTAAACATTCATGGTTCCATAAAAGTTCCATATAGAAGTACCTAGTGTAGGAAATTTCTGATCGGAATGTCCAAATATTACTAAACATAACTTGAAGAAAGCAAAACTGAAAAGAATCATCTTTTTCTATTCAAACCATTACAGCCTAAAGAAAGGAAGTGTATGGAATATTACAACTAATTTAAGAAAAAGTAGAGTCAAGAAGTTAGTGTAAATGATAACTTTTTAGGTCAACGTGTTTCAGTGTTCATTGGTATGATAAAATCAAAAGTATATTTTCAGAAACAAGCTTGGGGTCAGCCACAGTGGATGAACATGGTTTCACATTTCCCGGGGGGCTTTATTACTAAGCTTGTGACTGAAGAGTTCTGATTTTTCCATTTAAAAGTTGCACTCTTTCTTCATATGTATATATATATATATATATATATATATAGAGCCTATTTTCAGCTTTTGTCTTATCAACTGTAAAAAAGAAAATGGGTGACTGGTCAGTTGGCTAGGTAGCAATGGTCAGAGCCAAAGAGATGATGGACAAAAGTAGGGAAAACAATGGGCAATTTGGGCTTCGAATATAATGGAAGAAAATGATTAATGAAGAAAATGATTATCTATTTTTGGAGTGAAAAGAATGATTATGTGAGAATCTGTTTGGGGCGTTAGAATGTTATAGAGGGTTGATTACCAGTGTTTAGAGTGATGACTATGGAGGAACAAAATTATGAATATATGGGAATGAAAAGTAGTTAGGGGAAGAACGAACAGTGGTAATGAAATAATAAAATTATGTTGAAATGAACAATGATTATAAGAGATTAATAGTAATTGTAGGAGAATGATTGTCGGTAACCATATTCTAATCATTCCAATAAGTTCTTGTATCGTGGTTAACCCGGGTATAGTGGAGCGAAGCTCCAATTTTCCGTTAAAAAAAACTCTTGTATCTCCTAAAGAATGGTTCTTTAAAAGAGCAAGAAAGTCAAGTAAAAGATGCTCACTCAAGAATAAAGTGTTGCTGCCACATAAAACTGCAAATATGTTTTTAATAAATAATGTAAAGAAGTACCTTTTCGATATTTTCTCTAATAGCATATTTGCAAGCACGCTGACATATTTCAGTGATATCAGCTCCACTAAAGCCCTGAGCGTACCGTGAAAGAGCTGATAGATTGACATCTTTAGACACGGGCGACTTTCGCAGACATGCTTTGAAAATTTGAAGACGAGAAGACTCGTCAGGTAATGGGATGTATATTAATTGGTCGAGACGTCCCGGCCTTAGCAGCGCGGGGTCTATAATGTCTGGCCTGTTTGTCGCCCCAATTATGAACACGGTCTTCTTTGCAGTCATGCCATCCATTTCTGTTAGAAGTTGATTCAAGACTCTATCTGCTGCACCACCAGCATCTCCAACTGAACTACCACGCTGTGAAAACCAATCTGGTTTATTAGTTTTTAATCACAGGTTAAACCTCTAAAACCAGCTCATAGAGATGTCAGCATATGCATACTATGGAAGTACAACAAGTCTCTTTTTTTAATTAAAATGCCATTTTGGTACCTAAACTTCGAATTTTGTTCGGTTTAGGTTCTTAGACTTTCAAATGTCCAATTTCAATCATAAACTTTCAAGTTTGTTCCATTTTGGTTGACTTTAAAGTTTGTCTCATTTTAGTTGTTCAATTTTAGCCCCTGCCGAAAATTGGTCTTTATTGAAATTTTTTTGTTAATTTTTCCTGAAAAAGTTACCATCTTAAAGCTTTAAATATGTTCACATTTTCCCTTGGTATTAAAATTATTAATATTATTGAACTAATTCCAATTTGGTCATTGAACAAACTTGAAACTCAAAGGACTAAAATTGGACATCTAAAAATCTAGAGACCAAAATGGGAGAAAACTCGAAGTCTAGGAACCAAAACATTTTTTTTGAGTAAAAAAACAATAAGGGGTGGGAGTTTCCTATCCATGACCCACACTTATGTCAGTTGATCGCAGTAAAACTAGTCATATTTGATAGAACAAACGATGAGTTTCCAAATATATGTATATCGAGGTTTGAAGAATAAGTACCTGAGTTGCGATGGAATCGAGTTCATCAAAAAATAGTACGCAAGGAGCCGATTGACGAGCCTTATCAAATATCTCTCTCACATTTGCTTCACTTTCACCGAACCACATTGTCAGCAACTCAGGTCCTTTCACACTTATAAAGTTGGCCTGACATTCATTGGCAATGGCCTTAGCCAGCAACGTTTTACCACAGCCAGGGGGCCCATAAAAGAGAACACCTTTAGATGGTGACATCCCAAATTTTTCAAACTTCTCAGGATGCTCCACTGGGTATTGGACAGTCTGCCATAAAATAGCCACATATAAACAAGCTCAGAGAAAAAAGAGACACGAGCAATTATTTTTTATTTTTTTTTGAGATTACAACAATTTGGGGGTAGGGGGATTCAAACCCATGACCTCTAGGTCATTGGGTATACACTGATGCCGCAGAGCTAGTTGGCACACAAGCAATAAATTAGTCACTGAAAATTCAAAATTATAACTTCAATTGCACAAACCTCCTGGAGTTCTCTTTTAACATTTTCCAACCCACCAATATCATCCCATGAAACATTTGGAACCTCCACAACCTACAAGCAAAAGGTAACTTTTGTAAACAGTTCAAAAGGAAGCACCAACACTAAATGTAATTTTATGACAGCTGTTTTCAATTTAGTCCCTCAGTATTAGTGAATGCTAAGATTGGTGGATCATAAACTTACACTACATAGTATTTCATGAATCTGGCCAGAGTTAAAGAGGAGAGAAGGGTCATCATAAAGAGAACAAAAATCAGAATTTCTACTTTCTTTATAAAAAAAATTAATTTTTTTTCATGTGTGTCCAAACCAAACTATTCTCAAGGTACAACACCTGCAATATTGGGTTAGATAGGAAATTAACTCCTGGATAGTGGTTGAACTTGAACCCATTCCAAAGAAGACCCTCTTGACCACTAGACAAACTCAACCAACACATAATGGTTCAACTTCTTAAAACTTTGGAGGAAAAATTAGAAACTTTTATTTCTTAGATAACTGTTTTCCCTCTGAATATCCACCAATTCACCAAGTATTATCCATGTAATTATGGTCGGCCATCCAATCACGAGGGACTAAATGGAAAAATGTTAATTCATAACGGACTAAATAAAAACTTTTAAATACTAGGAATTAATCTTTAAAAAGAACAAAACAAAACATTAATTACTAAATAAAAAAAAAAATTGGAGACTCACGGTTTCTCGCAAAGCTGATGGATTTGAAGAACCTAAAGCAGTTTGGAAATGTTCATTGGTTACAGCCATGGAATTCAAAACCTCAGCATCAATTGTTTCATCTTCCAAGTCGATGACGTCCATTTTCTCGCGAATACATTGGAGTGCTGCTTCAGTGCAAAGAGCAGCAAGATCAGCACCAACATAACCATGGGTATCCCTTGCAACTCTCTCAAGATCAACCTGGTACAAACATCTTTGTATAAAATATGTAATGAAAAAAATATGAGAGAATGACATAAGAAAGAGTCTTACATCCTCGGCAAGTTTCATATTCTTTGTATGGATCCTAAGGACTTCCAATCGTCCTACTTCATCAGGTACACCAATATCGATCTCACGATCAAATCTTCCAAATCTCCTCAAAGCAGAGTCAATGCTGTTGGGTCTATTAGTTGCTCCGATAACAATAACATGTGCTCGAGTCTTGAGTCCATCCATCAAGGTAAGAAGTTGGGACACAATACGTCTTTCGACTTCTCCTTGTGTTTTCTCCCTCTTTGGAGCAATGGAATCAAGCTCATCAATAAATATAATTGAAGGGGCATTCTTTTCAGCTTCCTCAAATGCCTTCCTCAGATTGCTTTCACTCTCACCGGCTAACTTTGACATTATTTCCGGCCCATTAATTAGAAAGAAGAATGCACCTGTCTCATTAGCAACAGCTCTTGCTATAAGAGTTTTTCCAGATCCAGGAGGCCCATATAGCAATATCCCTTTTGGAGGCTTTACACCAATCGATTTGAAGAGTTGCGGGTGTCTAAGTGGTAATTCGACTAATTCACGGATCTGGGCCATTTGCTTCCTGACTCCTCCAACATCATCATATCCAACTTCATTTAATCTCTCCTCATCTTCGCGTTTGATGGGCTCTCCCTCGCAGAAGATCTCGGTATCGGGCGCAACAACACAGTACTCACCAGGGTCAGTCTCTATGACCTTAAACTCAACACTTCTCATTCCACCTCTTACTAAGAATAGATCACCCTTCCTTACTGGCCGATATGCTTCCAAGAAATAAGCTAACAACAAAAATGATAATAAATCAGAAACAGAATCCAAGGATTTTACAGAAAACCCAAAATAAAGATAAATCCTCACGTTTCAAATATGCATCAAACAGGTTGCCAGTAACACCCTCTATCGTATCGTCAACAGGGAGGACGTGAACTCGCTTTCCATACTTCACATCAGAACACTGATAGACAGATACAACATCTCCAAGACGAACTCTGAGATTGGCTCTTACAATTTTATTCATTCTGATTTTTGGCTCCTCACATTGTTCGTCGGCAAGAACAACACACACTGTATCTCTCCGCTTCTTCCCCTGTATAATCACAAAAATAATGCAAGTAAGATTGACTATCATTCTAATAGTTAAATGGAACTGTTTCTCAAAATAAGCATAAAAATCACCTTCAATAAAATAGTATCTCCTCTAAAGAACTGCAGCTTTTCCATGGTAGCAGGATGCAACGAAACCAAAGAGTTATCGTCATTGATTGCCTCATCAACAACTAAACGATTTGGAGACTTCTTGCGTTCCAAAATTGCAGTGGAAAAATCCCGTTGAGTGTTTTTCCTGTTTTCAAACAAAAGATTAAATAAAGACACTCTTCAAAACCAGCAATTCATAGGTCATAGTAGTTTTTTTTTATAACCAGGAATTGAAGTTTTGTTCCACTACATACCAGAGGTACCCATAGACCCTTAACATGGCAAGAAGTTTTACAATTAAGCTCACTCATGGATTTCGAACCTGAAGCATACTTTGGAGACCCTAAGCCTATAATACCAACGTGGCTGCCCGTTGGGGGCGTTTCATAGCTCATAGTAGTTCAAACTTTTTAGTTTTTAATATCGTCAAGACTGTTGTAAAAACGAAAGTATATGCTTGTCCAGCTTTATTCCTATGTAGGAAAACTTTTCACAAATCAGGAAATTATTTTAGTCACTATGGCAGTCCCTTCTTCTTCCTTAATAGTTGAAAAGTCTCAGTAGACGAAATCAGAGCTTCAGAGTACTTCCTTAATCCGAATACAGTCTTTAAACTCTCAAAAAAGTTAATTTTAGTTCATTGATATGATACATAAATTATCAAATTCAACTAAATTCCTGGATATGCTTAAGCTCCATCTTCTCTCATATCTAAATTTAATACATTTTTTGTTAAAATCTTTTCCAACTAAACTATCTTCGAGCGAGAATGCAGAGTAACTAAAATTGCATGACAAAACTATCTTAAGTTGGTCTAATGGTCAAATAAGTATATAAATTACTGAGATTGTGTTTAAAGTACCGGTTGACGGTGAAATATTATACTCTATATATATGTTTTTTTTAATCCGTAACTGTTTGGGTCAGTTTTCACGCACCTCGACTAATATCACGGGACATACCGTCTGGCCTTACAATATTTGGATGCCAAGAAAACTCGTAGGAAATTAATTCCTAGGTAGATGGCTAACATGGATTGAACTCATCATCTTATAGATTATATTTGGAGGCAGGATAAATAGTGTTCGAGATAATAAATTATTATAAACACGACCCTATTGATTTATAAGCTTATTTGACCATTAGGCCAGTTTTGTCCATGCAGTATTAGTTACTTTCTCGATTATTATGTATAAATGGTGTTTGAGTGGTAAATTATTTATTAGATATCCATGACTTTCCGAGCCAGCTTGCTCACCACGACCATTGTTACAAGACATATAAGAAAATAATATCTAGATACATGGTCACCGTGCATGAATCCTTTACCTCTTAGTTTTTCATGGCCCCTCTCGACGGAGTAATGATCATAATAGGAAATATGAAATGGTTAATCTAAAACGGGACATGCCTAGCAATGACCTAAAATAACCAAAAACTTACTGATCCAATGAAGAAGAAGATGATGCATGTCCCTTATCCGTTGGGTCTGCCATTGATTTTGAGCTATTTCTTTTCCTTCTTGGAAATCACAAGGGTTTCTGCAAAATTTCAGTTCATCGGTGCGATTCAGAAGGAAGATGCGAAGAAATAAACAAGATGGACAACCGATACAGCCCGTTTCCATGTACTGGGCAGCTCCAATCAGTTCTCTCCACCTATTCGTGAAGCTAATGGCGAGTCGCCATGGAAGCAGCTTCGTTGGTGATTTAGGCGCCATTTTTCAGTAGCAGGTTGAAAAAATAAGGGTAATGGTAGTAAATGGCTACTTTAAAAAAAATAAATCATGAGATGTCTACCTTGTGAGGCCATTAAAATGGATGACTATTTTATGTGAAAGAGATTTTTCGATCCCCAAAATACCCTACCCTCAATCAATTGCAGAGTCTTACAAAAAAAAAATATAAATCAAATAGCCTAAGATTGAGGAATCCTCCCCACAACAACGCTTTTATTCAATTTATTTTTCTATTAATAGTATATTATTTGAAAATGATATCTTTCAAATTTAAATCAGTAAATTAT
>JBBMEF010000008.1:11727341-11742958 GCA_037832685.1 Sicyos baderoa | reverse complement strand
TTTTAGTAGGTAGTTATAAAGAAATCTAAAATAAAACTAATTAATAAGGAGGGTACAATTGTCAAATACAAATTATTAATTTAATTAAATAATTATAGAATTTAAGTTTTAGATAAATATTTAAACTATTTAAGACGGTAGACATTTATTTATTAGTTTTTCCAAACCTAGCTATTTCCCTAATTCACCCTTCAAATAAAGACTATTTAGATTCGACAAATTGCGGTTTTTATACTGTCTCGATCTGCCATTGACTGGGCCTGGCCCAACTCAAATTACGATTAATTTACCATTTAGATTTTAATTTAATTTTATTTAAATTTGTGTAAGTTTGAAGTATTATGTTTAAGTTAATTATTTATTAACCATAGAAAATGATAATTCTATCCTTCTCACACATGTGAAATTTTTTAAAATAAAACCAACAATAATTAATTGTAATACTTAACAAACTTTAAGGATGGTGGTTGCTCAAATTAGAAATTTAGGAGATTAATTGTTACAAACACCATACTTCAGTTTGTGTATTTTCCCAATTTTAGCACAATTTTTTGGTTAGCTGATAGGTCAATTCGTTCAGCTCAACAACCTAATTTAATCCATATATTTGGATTATGAAATTACAAAAATACTCGAGTGTTTGGATCGATACTTACATACAACTTGAATATTTTGATGAACCAAAATACTTATTTATAAAATTGATGCTTCTATTACATCCATAATAAAAGTATTAATGAAATTAATATCAAAATGTTACTCGAGAATATGCCCCCTAAGAGTGGTCCAACGATTGAAACGCGGGATGTTTGAGATATGTGTCTTAAGTTCGAGATCGTTAAAAAATATTTAAAATATATAGATTTAGACCTTTGAAACATGATATGTTTTTTTTTTTTTTTTTTGAGAATCCCGGGAAAAAAAAAAAAAATCACCTAAATTAACTTTTTTAATATTAAATTTAAATTCGTATTTGGCTTTCATATCATTAGATCACAATGGTATAGGGTGTGTAGTTGTTTGTTTTACTTTTCTTTTTGGTATATCCGTAAGCGCTGGCAGTGATTTTGCTTTGTTCTTCTGATTTTTGCTACCGGAAAATCTCCGCGAAGTAAGTGATGGGCATCGAAATAAGTGGAAGAATCGAGAAAGTAAACGGAAAATCACTGAGCTATGAGGAATTTGCAGAATGGTACATGGAGAAGAATGAGCCTGTGGTGTTGACGGGTCTCATGGATGATTGGAAAGCTTGCAGCGATTGGGTCGACCAGAATGGGCACCCAAATCTACGCTTCTTTTCCACCCACTTTGGGGAATCCAGAGTCCAGGTTCCCAAATCTCTGCTACAACATGATGTTTTTGGTCTCATTTCTTTTCAGCATGATGTATTGTGATTCAAATTCTGTCAATTTTGATGTATTTTAACTTGCTAGGAGCTCAATCTTGCTCTTGCATCTTTATTTTTCATTTCCATGTTTTGTGAAACTATTTATTATTATTATTTTTTGAGTACATATTGGAGGAGGGGGGACGAATACCGATTTTCGGGGCTGAACCTATGACGATGGTGTTGAACTAGTTTACAACCAAACAATGAAACTATTGCGCCACTGGCCCATTCGATGTGAAACTATTAATATCGTGTTCAGATCAGTTTATGCCAACGTACCTAACCATATAACATTTGGATGTCAACAAAGGTGTAGGAAACTATTTTCTCGTAGTTGGCCACTATTGATCGAACCCATTAATTTTTTTTTGTGTGAAACTACATGAAAATAAGATGAATGTTTTCTTAAAATTGATGATTCAGAAGAATGCATTTCGAAGGTTGCAAAATGCTGAGTTTATCGATTCCTTTCATTTTGCTGCCTTCCTGGCTATACGAACTCTGTTTGAACATTTTGCATTTCTTGTGGAGAGATTATTTTTTCTCTTATCGATTTATTTTATTGCTATTAGCAAACAAACAATGATTCAAAAAAAAAAAATCAGTTCTGTTTGCCTTACTAACCATTCATTTGTTTATATTTTTTGCCCTTATTTGTATGTATGACTATTGGGGGAAAATATTGAGAATGTTGTATTTCCTGTCTCCCTCATTTGCAATGTCTTACACATGGAAAAAAGAAAGGATAGAGGGAGAATTTATTTGAATTTCCTATTATGTGACTTAATCACCTCATTTAGTTGATGGGTCCATGCATAAATGCTTATATAGGCTACCTATCATAAACTTGTCTATTCATGCTCTGTTATTCCTTGTTGTCATGGCGTGACCTAGTGGGCAAGAAGAATTTGGGGGAACTAATGGTGAATGACTCAATTCATGATAACCACCTTACTAGGAATTAATTTCCTATTAATTTTCTTGACATCTAGATGTTATAGGGTCAGACGTTATATCCCGTGACAATAATCGAGGTGCGCGCAAACTGGCCCAAACCGTCACGGATATTAAAAAAAAAAAAAAAAATTACTACTCCTTGTTTCCCTTCCGAATCGAACTTATAAAAAAAATTATTTTCCGAAGTTCTAAATCTCTATGCCACTTTTTATGAGGTCAGCTAATCATCTGCCACTTGTAGGTTGCAGATTGCAGTACTAAAGAATTTACAGATCAGAAGAGAGTAGAAATGTCTGTTTCAGAGTTCATTGATCAATGGATCGAGGAGTCTATAGAGGATCATGGCTTTACTTCAAACAATGGGCTTCCGAACAAGTCTGTTCTATACTTGAAGGATTGGCATTTTGTGAAGGTGTGGGCAGGAACCACTTATCTTCTAATAATTGTTATTGTTCATTTTTTTATTCTTACCATGTTAGAACTAATGGAACATGAACTTGGAGATCCAAGTTAGCCCATAATTTTACGGCTTCTAGTGTCGAAATATGGCTCTTTTAACCCCATGTGATGCTGTCTTGTGTACACCTTAATTCAAGCAAAAGCTTGTTTTTATTAACAGATACAATTTCTTAGGATAGAGTTACCATTCTTGTAAGTTGTACACGCATACATGTTTTCCTAAATTGAATATTGACTAATAATGTAATCATCCTTTTCTTAAAAAACAGTGTAATTATCCTTAAATTTCCATGCTAGATTGAACTTTACATAATCATCTTACATTATTGTTGTTTGGAACATGCTGCTGGCATAGATTTACCTGCATGACTGTGTCAAATTATGGACTTTGTTAGTTAGAGATTTGCTCAATATGTGGTCTCTCATGTTTTTCCCTATCCTTGCGAATCTGTTTCTCAGGAATATCCGAATTATACAGCGTACTCAACTCCACACTTCGTTAGTGATGACTGGCTCAATCTATATCTAGACAATTTCCGTATGCATAGGGATCCTGACTCTTACCAAGAGAAAGACGAAATAAGTTGCTCGGACTATCGTTTTGTCTACATGGGAGCAAAAGGTTTAACTGTCATAAACTTATATGAAGTTGTTTTTACTTTTTTTAATACTTGGCCTCATGTAATCTTATAAATTGTACTTGATCAGGTTCTTGGACTCCACTCCATGCCGACGTTTTCAGGTCATACAGTTGGTCAGCAAATGTTTGTGGAAAGAAACAATGGTTTCTTTTATCTCCTTCTCAATCTCATCTTGTATTCGACAGGCACGTACATAGTTTTATTTTGTGTTTTCCTGTTGACCGATGATTCATTGTGTCGGATGTTCATCGTGTTCTGATTTTGTTTTGTAGTCACCAATTCTTTTCTGAAGAGACTCATGGACTTGAAATTGAATAACTAATTCTTTCCATCACTTAAGAGGAAAAAAATAGTGGAAAAAATGCTAAAATTCTAAGCTGATAATAACCTATGATTCTATGAATTTACCAGATTTTCTTTTTTCAAGGGAATTGTTTTGGTATGAAAATTTGCAGACGGCCGTGATTATTCTCGCATCCTATATTTAGAGTCAGGCTTGGGCTTTGATGGTGTGCTCCCCTTAAGGTCCTAGGTTCGAAACTTTCTGTGACATTAATTTGTAGACACCTCCCGTGCCTGGTCTAGGGACAGGCATGGTTACCCTTGTTTCAAAAAAATATATTTAGAGCCAGACAATATTCTGTAGCCCTGTCCATTCCAATACAATAATCCTTAACTTCAATTCATCTCATAATGAAATGCATGTCTTTGGTTTGTCATTCTTTCCTCTTTTTCTAATTTTTTGTTTATATCTTCAAACAGGAATATGAAAAGCTGTGTATATAATATAAAGGATGATGTAAGTGAAAAATTGTTTCCTGGCTTTAAGAAGGTAAATATGATTCCTGATGTCAACCTCTTCTTCTCTCTTGAATATATCAGCTTTTTGCATGTTCATTTGTTTATCATTATGCAGGCTACCTGGTTGGAGTGTACTCAAGACCAAAATGAAATTATATTTGTGCCAAGTGGCTGGTATCATCAAGTTCATAATCTGGTATTGTACTTTCTTTATTTGTTTATGCCCTTGTGGCACAAATTAATTTGTATATTGCATGGTTTTAGGGGTCATTGTTTTTTTGTTACTACTACTTGTTTCGCTATGATTTATACCTTGAATTGTCCTTTACATTCTCAATTTTCACTCAATCATTATTTCTCAACGGATGCTTGATTCAATTTTCTTTTGCTTTTTTTTTTTTAAAAATAATCTTTTCAAGTTGAACTTTAAGGTTCATTCATATTTTGTCCACCCAACAACCATTCAACTTTTGATGTGGTTGTTTCTTTTCAGGAAGACACTGTATCAATAAACCACAATTGGTTTAATTCCTACAACCTATGTTGGGTGGTAAGCATTGGTTTCAAGTGCATTATACAATCTTTGTTCACTATAGGGTAAACAATATTCTGATTCAACTGGCTTGTTTTCTGCTCTAAATTTACATTCTTTCAGTTGGACTTGATGTCCCGGGACTACGACGAAGCTAAGGAGTACATCGAAGACATCAGAGATATATGTGATGATTTTGAAGGTCTCTGTCAGCGCAACCTCGCAGCTAACACAGGTTGTGCAAGTTTTGGATTTTTAAGTATTTAACCTCAAGCTGTAGCTTTCTGTAGAATTTCTCTCGCCATTCTAACATTTTACCAGGTTCGCATAAGTTGAAACGAGGAAATAGCTCAAACAACTAGATTATCTTCTAGAATTCCAGCCAGCCATGAACACATTATCTTATTATCTAATTTAATCAATGAAAGTTTTGTTTCCTATCAAAAAAAAAAAAAAAAATTAATTTAGACCAGAGCGCTATTAGAGAGCAAGCTACAAAATCTCCCATTTTCAGGCAGCTGGAGCGTCATTATCGAGCAAGATCTAAGATCGCCCATTTTCCTTGGGAGCTAAAGCGTCCTATGAAAAACTCTCATAAATGCATTTTCCTTGGGAGCTTCCTATGAAAAACTCTCATAAATGCATTTTCTGCTTAAACATCATGGAGTGGCCTAGTGGCTAAGAGGGTCAAAATAAATTTTTATAGGTTTTCTTTATATCCAAATATTGTAGGGTCATGCAGTATGTCCTATGAGAATAGTCGAGCTGAGTGTATTCTGCCTGGACATTCCGGATAAAAAAATCGATGCATTTACTGCTAGCATTGAGGGTTAAGGAATGTGCATGCAAACTATACCAAAGCTCTGGTGTTACATGTTAATTTATGCAACCTTTTGTTTTCATTTCAGGCATGAACTTCTACGACTTCTTCGTCTTCTTAGCACGTTTTTCACTCGCCAATTTGGTGATACTTGACAATCTAGCAAGAGACACTGAAAAGGCTGCTGGGAGCTCATCTCCAATGGTTGAACACTTGGCTCAGAATCTTGCTTCAATACAGAAGATCGTTTCAAAAATGAAATCCCTGGAATGCTTTTCAGGAGAAGGATTTGTGTTGGATCTAGGAGAAACCCACAAAGATGCCAAGTTCTTTAAACTCTGTCATTCATTAATTCAAACTTGTGAGTCCATACACAAACAACAGATTTCATGTTTCTGCACGAAGACAATCACAACACATGATTCTAGGACTTCGGGTGTCGTTCAAAAATTTTGTAATAGTGTTTCATCTCTCCAAGATCTTGTCAAATTGATAGACACGGTCTTAAGTGGCAATCTCAGATGTGCGGATACTCACGGTGTATCATTATTTTGATGAATCATCTCTTCAAACAAAACAAAAGAAGATGATCTAAACGCTTACACGAAATCTCACTTATCAATCCCAAATATAGACCACCGAACACGAAAGCTAGCAATGTTGATGCATAGTTCCAACTGATGACTTAAGATTCACCAGAAGGATTGATCCTCATTTCATATACACTACTGATTCTCATGCTAGTTGCTAGTTAAGCAATTAAAACCATCTTCAAGGCATTTGAGAAATCAGAAATCAGAATGAATGATGAATCCCACTAGTGAGTGCTGGGCCTCCAGGCATTGAAGTGACAAATCTTGCCTTCAGATTCTCTCTCTCTCATGATTGGATCTTTGCAGTGATTCAAAGAAAAGGAGGAAAACAGAGGTTAGTAGTCTGTGGTATGATTTGAAAGTGACCCCAGTGGGGGATCAAATTGTGGGTGCAACTGCACCCACAAAAGATCACCATCTTTTTGTGGCCCTTTGTTTTTCTTTTCAATTTTTTTTCCCTGTTCCATCCCATAAATAAAAGTGTGGTTTCTTTTTCTTTTTTTGCTAAAGCAAACTGTATTATTGTATGCTTTTTCAGCTCAGGCCAGCAAAGAAAGATGTTTGTCTGTGGTTAAAGTTGGAGGCACCAAGCTGTGGCTTCCACTCCCCTCTTCACCTCATCTCAACTTTCCTGTTCAGTTGTACCAGTGTTTGTCACTCTCTCCTCCCTTGTTTTCTTTTCAAGAATCTGTTCTATAAGAAAATCATTACTGTTTAATTAGTTTTCTGATGTGAGACTCTGTTATTTGTTTGTCTCATCGTTACATTTTGTGAATCGATCTGATACTACAACTTTTGTAACTTTTCATACATGAATGAAAGTTTATGTTTCTTATCCAAAAAAAAAATCTAATACTACATCTCTTCTATTCATTTATATAACTAATAAATGTTTAGGGGATATGAGTATTTAAAGTGGTGACGGATTTTTATTTTTATTTTTATTTTTTTTATAACTGGGAATTAGAGTTTTGCCTCACTCCATGAGAGACACATGCGCTCATTCCAAGGTTTTGACTCGGGAAATAATGGATTGTATAATTAAGCTCACTCGTAGGTTTTGAACCTGAGCCCTTCAAGAGAGCGTACCTTGGAAATTGTAAGTCTCTACTAATGAGATCGCTCCTAAAGACTAAAGTAGGTGATGGATTATAGGCATCTGGATCTAAAAAGCTCATCATTGGTTGAATGATTAATACAGACACTTAAAAATGGAAAAGAATCACCAACCTGTTAGTACGGGATTTGTGGGCATCTCTTTTTTCTAGTTGTGGCAGTAGTTGTTAACTACTTGTTTAGGCGAGGTTGACCGGTCAACCTCGATTTGGATTATCCTTGCACTCTAATTCTGTATCTCAAACGCATACTTTAATTTTCCAGACTGAACTCCTCAAATTAAACAATTCCAGATTTCTCAATTCTTGCTCTCAACTCAAAACATGTCTCAGGGGTGTTTAGGACAAGGAGAATGAGAACGATCATGGAAAGGATGAGAAGTGAGAAGGGGAATATGAGAGAATAATTATCAGAGAGATTGATTATATGTGTTTTAGGCAAAGATGGTGATTATGAAAACAATAATTACTTGTGTGGAATAAAAAGAATAAGTACCGAGTGAATAAAATAGCGAATAAAAAATGACTAAAGAGAACACGAATATAAGGGAAAAGAATGTCAATGCAAGAGAATTATTTATCGTCATCTTTGTCCCAAACCCTCTAAAAGGTTATGGGGTAACTTTCAACTTCATTTGCCCTTAACAATTCTTAGGGATCGAATTAATTTTCTATGAATTTCTTTAACTTCTAAATATTGTAGGGTTAGATTGTATTTCTGGTGACTGGCGTGGGGATAAAGAAAATGTAAGGTAGACCATTTATTACTGAATATTGTGAATAGAGAATATAAAGGGAAAAAAAGTTAGGGTGAGATTAACCAATAGCATTAATTATTGTTTGGTTGACTTTTCATATTCATTTTTTGATTTATTCACACTATCTCACTCTGAGATTCTGTGTGGTTTTTCTTTAAGATAGCCAGTTAAAGTATTATTATTTATTGCTAGTATTATTATTTATTGCTACCCACATGCAAATCCATAAAGTATGGGACCTTAAAAACTGATTTGAGGAAAGTTTTCTTTCAACAAATCTTATTTATGTATGACATTATGAGCCACTTTAATCAATTTTAAAGATTACCTATTATCTTTCTTTTCTATTTTCTTTTAAATAAATACATCGTATCTACTCATTTGGAAAATTATTGTCGTTTTTAATGATTAGGCATGAATAAACTATTGTGGGTTAACTTAGTAGTCAAGAGAGACTCGAAAAATTAAAAGGTTTAACATAGATATACTCAATTATATTACACAAGCATATAATTTTTTTAAAATGATCTCTACATGAATATGAGACTATAATGATAGACCACTTCGCTTCTCACTCATCTACTATTCACACTAAAAAATTTAAATTGAGACAAGGATAAAGTATGTTTTGTAATCTAAAAAATAAATTATTACAAGCTAAAGATATCTTTATAAACCATAGATGAACTTAAACTATTTCTTACCAGTTTCATTCTTATCACTATTTCGTGAGAAAGCATATTCAAACTAGAACGCTTCACACCATAACTCTTAATGCAAATGAGAGTAGTAACTCAACGACATAAGTGCATTCTCATAACCAAGAGATCATAAGTTGGAATCTTCCATCCTATTATTATTGAACTAAAAAACCAATGTAACTCCTAAATCCTATTTCACAAATATATATATAAAGAAATTGAAGTGCACATTTTTCATACAATATTTTGAAAGTTCAATATTTTATCTCTTTGCTTGGAGTGGGTTGTTTTATGAAGTGTTTAAAAATTATTTTTTAAGCCTATAGAGAAGTCATTCCAAACCTATTCTAATAAGTGTTTCTGAGTGGTTTTAACAAACACTACAACAAATCTTCTAGTTAACCAAAAAAACACACATTTAAAAGTGGTAAACACGTTTATTATTTATAAACAACAATAAATTGAAAACGAAGTATTTATCAAACTAATTGTAAACTTAGAGAATCTCATTGATATTGAAAGACTGATAAACTTGAGAGTAAGTCTTTTGGATTATTATGTTCAGCTTTTATGTTTCTTTCAATTGCAAGATTTGTCTTTTATATTTGTTTTGAACTCAAGAAAATTGGACCCCATCACTCATAATTTTCAATACATCCTATTATCTTCAAAATTTACAATATCCCAAAATGGGGCCACAAGGGAAGAAAAAAAGAACTAAAATCAAAATTATAATCATAAAAGCAACCCAAATCATTCTAAGGCCTATAAAGAAAGTGGGTAAGAAAAAAAAAACCCAAAAATTAAAAAAAAAATTACTTCTATGCCCTTATGGACAGTGTACATTTCTGCCTGGACCTCCATAGTAAAAATAAGTGCCCCAAAGCTTGTTTTTTCCTTGTTTGATGTCATAACAATTTGAATGATCAGCCAATAGATGGAGATTTGAGACAGGAAGCAAACTGTTGTCCCAATCAATTATTTGTAGATTTCTGAAATAAGAAGCTTTTCCATAGCCTTCTTCTGCAAAATGGCCACTTCCCATTTGTGTTGATGTGTGGAACCCTGTTGATCTTGTGTTCACTATTTCCCCTCCAAACTGGATCATGCTGGCATGGCTTCCCAGGTGACTGAACAAAACTGCTGGCCAGTACCCTACCAACAGGCCCTCCCCAAATTCCAGCCACCAGTTTCCGTGTCTCGGATCCTGCATCAAGAATCCATCGGTAAAAAGCTCGAGAATGCAACGTGATCAAGACAACCCGTAAACATGGATGTCTTTAAAGTTATAGGTTTAAACCATAGTAACTAACCATCATGGGTTGACTGAGTTGTCAAGAAGAACTAAGACGTCATGAGTTCATTGATTAAAAAAAACGATTACGAGTTCAATTCACAGTAGTTATCTTCCTAGTAATTAATTTCTTATGAGTTTATTTAATAACCAAATATTATAGGGTCATGTAGTTGTCCTATGAATAGAATCGAGGTATACTTAAACTGGCCTAGATACTCGAGGTGTGCGGATACTTGAACGGGAAAGAAAATGGTTGGATGGGGAATTTTAGTGGCTTTATAGTGAAAGGTGAGAGATTTGTCCCCTGCTACAGAACCTAAAATGACGTTTATGCACATTTTGACTATTTTCACGAGACATATTATCATACGCTACAATATTTAGATGTCAAAAAAATATCTATAGAATTATTTATGAGGTAAGTGGTCACTAAGATCTAAACTTATAATCTCTTGAACCTCGAAAACCCTCTTTAACCATTAAGGTCAATCAATAATGGTTCTAAAATGACTACTTGACAAAGAAAATCTTGAAATAATTTAATATTTTGACAGCAGAAGAGAAAATATTGGATTTCCCCATGTGGGTTCAACTATAGGTTTGGCCAAAAATCTACAAAGATTTTCACAAAATATTAATATAAAACTGACAGAAACTTAAGAAGAGTTGAAAGTAAGTCAATGGTATGGGTAGTCAACCCATCAGAAGGGTATAGAACTCTTGCTTTTGAATGGAAAAGGAGAAATTCTTGCTTTTGAATAGTTAAGGTAAAAAAAAAGGTTATTCAATCATGGGCAGTAAAAGTGAAAAAGCAGGCATTCTATTATTCAACAACAGAATTTTCTCTTTCAATATCTACACAATCGTACGATTTGTCTAATTTCAGTAAATGCATAAGTTTATTAGTAAACTCTATCGAACAAGGTCTCGGATTATTAAAAATATTATCTCAGTGGGTCAAAAAAAATCTTGAAGAACTAAGAAGTTATGAGTTCAATGCATGTGATCACTTAGTTAAGATTTAATTTTCTACGGAAATTTTTCATAATCAAGTATTGATTGTCCGTGAGAATAGTCGAGGTGTGCGTAAGCTAGCCGAGATATTCATCTATATAAAAATCAGCCCCAAATATCAAATTAAGTTCACATCCCAAAAGTAATGTCAACTTTCACCATGTTTTAACAGTCAAAATAACCTCCCATTAAAACTAGGCAGTTTTTTCTGCACATCTTGTTTCCTCTTTTTTTTAGTTAGATTTCATTGGATATTGAAGTAAACTCACCTTCCAAACCATTAAACCCACATCAAATTGTCTGCCATTGTAATAAGATCTTGGAGCTATTGCAGCTCCTATGGCAATTTTGTTATTAGTTTGGACAAAACCAGAGCACAGTAAGTTGTAGCAGCCTGTTGCTTGGTATGCATCTGTCTGAAAAAACAGAAGAGAATGAAATCCAAGAAAAAAAATTGAAAGATAATAATATAAACAGGCCAGCTTACGCTTCTAATATTCTCACGAGACAGATCGTCTGACCTTACAATATTGAGCAGTTAAGGAAGGTAAAACTATACTCACCGTCCAATATGTGAAGAATCTTGGATAATTATCTCCATATAACTCAGGACTAACCTGAATACATCACCACAAACAAAATCTATAGAAATGAATTTTCAACATAAACAGATTAAAAAAAACAAAAACAAAAGAATTAGAGAAAAACATGCCTGCCAACCAGCTTCAATGGTGTTTAGATCATTGTTGAATGACCCAGAAATAAGCCAAATTTGAGACAAGCTGAACTCATATTGATCACTCACATGGGGTGCCCAAACATTTATATTTGCTTTTGCTCCATAGTATTTTTCTCCATTGACAAATACAACAGCATGCTGTAAGAATTGGAGAGTGAAACTGTCTGAAAATTGATCATTTTCTTCGAGCTTATAGAGACAAACTAATAAACCCTTTCATATTTTTTAAGGCCCCGTTTGATAACCATTTGGTGTTTTGTTTTTTAAATTTAAGTATATTTTTACTCAAACTTCTTACAATGGTGTTCTACCTCCCCTACAATATATTCATCTTTCTTTAAGAAAGTATGTGAACAATAACCAACTTTCAAAAACAAAAACAAGCTTTTTGAAACAACTTTTTTTTGTTTCCAAATTTTGGTTTGGTTTGGTTTTTACAAATATAGGTGAGATGTAGATATCAAAGTAAGAAAAAATACATGGTAAAGTAATTGTTGTAGGCTTAAATTTAAAAAACAAAATACCAAATGGTTATCAAACGAGGGCTTGATTATTTGATTTCCCAAAAAGAGAAATGGTGAGAAATTTAGTGTAGTTTCAGAGGAAGTGTTCCACGAGAATAAAAATGATTGTGGGAGAAATGAGAATACGAGAGAGAATGATTATTTATAGTTGAAGTGAGGAGAATGATTATAAAAACATTGTTATTTGTGTTTGAACTACGTAGAATAATCATGAGTGAACCGCTAGCAATATTTGGAGTACAAAGAAGGATTATAATAAACAAAATAGCAATTATGGAATGAATTAATAAAAAGTGGTTACGAGAATAATAAAAAATAGTTATGGAGAATGAGGTCATACAAGGAATGAATAGTGATAATGGGGAGAATATTGATTATGGGGAAATGATTGTCACTAGCTCAAACGTGGGCAAGAAAACAACAAAAAAACAAAATGACATATCCAGATCAAGCAACAAACAACCAAATCAATGTCCTTGCATTGATCCTTAAACTGAAAGAAATTGAGGAAAATACAAACCTCATGGCCAGTTCCTGATGAGTCCCTTTTGAAAGATTTTAATGGCTTTCTCCCAAATGTTTGAACAGAATTTGCTCTTAAAATGTCTTGTTCTGTAGTTCTTCTAATGGGAATAGTTCCTTCAGGGCACGATTCGCCGGTCTGCCGCCATAGCTGAAAGCTCCCTGCAACTGAATCCGCAGAGGAATTGAAACCTTTTGGCCTATCCGGGGGATCCTGAAAATTAAAATAAAATTTGTTTTAATTTATATTCCATTTTGTCTAAATAAAATCACATTGCAGAGAAATTAAGTTTACCAATGGAAGCTGCCCTTTGAGTTCGTGGTGATCAAAAGCAGGTTGAAGATGAGAAATCACACAATCGATTAAATCCCCATCTGGGCTCTGTAAATCAACAAGAATCAAGAGAACCCAAATTCTCAAAGTTCATAAAAAATAAAACATCATTGGAATGAGGTCTCACAACAACATGAAGTTTTGAGGGGATTACAATACCGACCGGTGTTGAACTGGTTTACAACAGTAAATAAAATCATTGCGCCACTCCCACTTTCGGTTCTTAGAATTGACTTTATCAAGTAACATTTCTTTAATTTATATAATACTAGTTTGAGTTTTATGAACGGTTATAAATTTTAATAACATTTTTAGATAACTTATGATTTTTTATCTCAAAATTAATTAATTAGTTACTTATCTTATAAAGAATATTCAGTATTCCATTTTTAATGTGAGAATTTCTAGAAAAAAAACTAGCAAGAAAGGCAAGAAAAAAAACATGCCTGAATTGTCTTGATGGGGGGTTTATTGATGTTGTTCAAGTAGGCTTCAACGCCGTTACATTCTCGAAACTCTGCAGCCGCGGGTTTGAAATTCTCCGCCGCCGCAACGGGCGGCGCCGACGACAGAACATAGGAAGTTGAAACGAAGAGAAAGAAAGCAACAAAAGCCGCCAATAACATCGAGAGAAAGAAAGAGAAAAGAAATACGTGCGTTTGTACGTATTGGGATTGTCGTATTAGGGCAAAGAAAAAATTCACAGAAAACTTGGCTTCTTCCTCCTCTGCTTCGATTTCTCTGCACTTTCTTACAAAACAGAACAATCCATTCTCCTCAGAAACAAAAACCCACATGAGCTTTTTCAACTTCCTTAAGCTTCGCTAATGGCGGATTTTCTGGCAGACAGAGAACTGCGAATTGGGTATTTATGAATAGGAAACTGGTCAAAAGGGTTGAGAAAGTGATCAAATAAATTATGGGTTATTTTCTTTTGCTTTTTTGCAGGGATGGAAAAGAGAACGAAGAAGTCGCGGCGGTCGAAAGCTTAGACTTTGAAAGTGTGCTTTGATTACAGTTCGAGACTCAATGCCTCCAGTTGTTCGATGTCTCCCAATATCTGGCTTAGAGACGGACGTGGTTATCTGGAAAAAAGAAGTCGTGGCAGTAGAAAACTTAGGCTTTAAAAGTGTGTTCAGATTATAGTGCAAGATTCAACTGTAACATTAATTTGTAGTCACCTCCAGGGTCTCCAGTTTTTCAATGTCTCCCGGTGTCCGGCCTAGGGACGGACATGGTTATCCAGATATAGTGAGTGAAGTTTCGGTTTTTCGATTTCCAAAAGAGAGATGAGGAAGAAATGGGCGTTTGATTTGGTGATTTGGGTTTTGATTAGGAAGAAGATGGATGAAATTGGGTTTTTAGTTTAGGAGAATTTTGGCGATGGTTGAAACAGAGAGGGGAATCAAAACGCGGCCTGAATGTTGTTTAATGTTCTGTTAATTTCACCTGCATAAACTGGCTCATGTCTGATACAGTTGCTTGCAGTACACTTTATTTCTTTTTTTTTTTTTTTAAATTTTCTTTCCTTTTTTTTTCTTTCTAAAAGCTGCATAATTTCTCTCTCGCTTCGCTGTCGTGAGATATCTATTCTCATTTATTCAAAATATTAAAAATAACATTATTTTTTGTTTTAATTTTACTTTCAAATCTTTAATTTTGTATTTTAGACCAGGTTTAGTAAACCTTTTACTTTTTCTTTTTCTTTTTAATATTTAAAGAAGCTTACAACAAATATTTTTTGTTTTTTTTTTTTTTTGATGAAATATAAGTACTTTATTGAGAAGAGGTTGATTAATTTGGACTATGAAAATGAAAATAAGTTTAAATTTCAAAAATAAAAATGTAAATAGTTGTTAAAACAACCCATATTGTTGAGGCTTTGTTTAATTTTGATATTTTAATGATAGGATTTAATCGATTGAAAATTTACAATTAAAATTTAAAATAAAAAAAAAAACCTAATGAGTAAGTTCTAACATCAAAATAAAAAAAAAAATTAAAATTTAAAATACCGTAATTGAAAATTTACAATTAAAATTGAAAACTTGAAAGTAAATAAAACAAAATGAAATAAAAGTTAACAGTTCTTTTTACTTAATGACTAGAGATTATAAGTTTGACTCTCTCATAGTCTCATTCACACTAAAAAAAAAGAAAAAAACTCGAATGTAATATTTGGTGGGCTTGAATTGGGCGGGGAGGATTTGGGCTTGAATTGGGCGGGGAGGATTTCCTCCCACATTGGTCCAATGGCTGAAATAAGCCCATTTAGAAAGGAAAGCTCGGCCTATGAATATGGGCTCTCTCTGTGCATTTGCCGGTATTTAAAAAAAGAAAGGTTAATGGTAGTAAATGGCTACTTTTTAAAAAACAAATCATGAGATGTCTACCAAGTGAGGCCATTAAAATGGATGGCT
>JBBMEF010000008.1:11716571-11727241 GCA_037832685.1 Sicyos baderoa | reverse complement strand
TTCAAATGCAAATTTTTTATCATTATTATTTATCAAATTGAAATTAATGTATATTTTTCATGAAAAATTAACTACTTACAAATATTATTAAAAATATTTATAAAAATTAAGATTAGAGAAGGAAAAAATAAAAACAAAATGGTGAATTTTTTACCGTGGGGAACCCGATCCCCGTCATTTCCCCGCGGTGAATCTCCGTCCCCATCCCCACAAAAAAAAAACGGTAAATTTCGTGGGGATGAGAATGATTTTGTTAGCGGGGAAGGAGACGGGGAGGGTATTCCCCGACTCCACCCCGCCCCGCCCCGTGGACATCTCTAAGTATAATACACTATTGAAATGTATTTGTATCATAGTTAGCAAATATTTTATAACTCTTTTATAAAGTTGTTGGAGTAAATTTACATGGATGGGAAAGGCCCGTTGGGCTATCTGCCGCTAGTCCATCACACAATTTTGTTTTTTACTCTTGGAAATGGTGTATGAAGCTGGATGTTTGCCTATGGTACATCATGCAAACCATAAATTTTTGTGATGTTTTTCTTTTTCTTTTCCGTATTAATCGAGAGATGAAGATCACAAATCTTACATAGCGAGTAATAAAATAAATCGTCGCATTAAAGTAGATTATCACTAAACGATGAAATTAACACGCCACCAATCCTTTTGGTCAAATCTAAGTTCGAATCTTTCTACCTAGATCTGTCAATTTCAAATATTCGTGATGTTTTATCTTTTCAAATTCTTCCCAAGTTTATAGATAGATTTAGGTGACATGTTGATATTTAAGTTCTTACAACAATTAAAAGTAGGAGATTTAAATTTATGATTTCGTTTACATTAATAATATTGAAATTTGAATACGTGACTTTTTTTTTTATTATTGGAGAGTAAATTGATGTCGTCGAAATATTTTCTTGTTAACCGATGAGATGTATCATTGTTTTAATAAATTATAAACAATAAATTTATGACTATGAAGTTAAGAGTTAATCTTCCAATCATAAATATTGTTTAACTCAGATTTGTAAATGGTTTCTTCAAATCTCACTTATCAAATGACATTGTGACTACAAAAACACAGAAGCTTGCAATTGCAAGACTGATTTCATACATAACTGATTCTCAAGCCAGTTGGTAGTAAAACAACGAAGTCCAAATCAGAAACCAGAGTGAATTATGAATTCCACTACTGCTTGTTCTCGAGGCATTGAAGTGACAAATTTCTTTTCTTTTTTCTTTTTTTTTTAATATGTGAATATTCATATCTATTTACACATTTATTCACAAATTATTGACTTTACATGTTGAAAAATTAATATCAATTTTTTTTAAAATGTTTATATGAATTAAATTCGTAATCTTATAATATTCAAGGTTATTTTGACCATTAAAACAATTTGTAATGGTTCTCTCTAATGATTAGATTGCAGCTATTCAAAGATAAGAAAAAAAAAATCAAGCCAGTAATTTGTGGTATTTTTTTTCTTTTAATATCCGTCATCGTTCGAACTAATTTGTGCCCTGTTGAAAATCTCAAATCGATAAGATGAAAATATCTCTCAATGTTTATAAGGTAGATAGATTACTGCTCTCATCATCAATTGATTTTGAAATGGATATCCATACTCTTTCACATTACGATGAATATAATCTCGGGTATGATTTGAAAGTGACCCCAGAGGGGAACAAATTGTGGGTGCACCCATAAAAGATCACCTATCAATAATGGGCCCTTGCCTTTTTTCCTGATCCATCTCATAAAATTGTGCTTTCCTTTTCTTTTGTTGCAAAAGCAAACTGTATTATTGTATGCCTTATTGTTCATTTGTACCACTATTTTTCACCTCCTTCCCATCTCATTTTCTTTTTGTAACCGTAAGTCGTAACTTCACCTCATTACATATCCAAAACACCTATATACTTATTCCAAGATCTGGACTCGAAAGATAATGAGAAATTTTACAATTAAATTCATATGTGAATTTCAAATTTATAATGTCCAAATGAATATTCCTTCGAGTTCCACCATTTGGGATAGATATTTTGTCTGTTTAAGAATTTGTTCTAAATAATTCTTTAATTAGTTTGTGATGTGAGGATTATGTGTTATCGGCTTATCTCATCCTTTAGTTTTGCTAATCAATTGGATCTTATTTTTGTTATAAAGTGATTATTCAAAAGTTGAGAAAGGATCATGGTTTAGTTGAAAGATAAATGTTTAAAATACAATTTAAGTCCTTTAAAAAAAAATGGTAGAATTAATTTTTCCATGTGTCTCTTTTCTCGAGTAGTCTTTTTTTTCATATAACTTTTCTATTAATTAGTTGGGTTGGTTGAACCAACGGTTTGGTTTTTTTAATAAACAACCATTTATATTAAATCTTATTAAATTTCACATCAAATTTATCACTCAACTATTACTAACTTCAATTCTCAAATAAGTAGTTGATTATTCTACTATGATTAACCATAATCCTCAAACGAGTAATTATCCAATCCAAAACTACTATTAGCCACTTCATTTCCCTCCACTCCACTATTTTCTATAAAAAAACAAACACACCGACTAATAATTTTCTACAAACGTTCATATTTGAAGTTTCACTTTAACCAAAATCTCTTACTAGTTTTTTTGCTACATCCAATTTTTTTTAAATCAATGAAGTTGTTCTTTATTTATAAACTTGTGTGTCCCTTTATGGCAACATAAATTATTTTGTTTGTATTTTTAACATGCTTATTAAAGGGAGAATAATCCATCAACATCAGTTTAGGTCATCTCTAAACAAATTTAACTTATTACTTACTTGAATTTTTTCACTTTTTTAATCCATCAATATTTTTTAATTGAGAGATTGAAACTCATAATCTCTTGATTATCATATCATATATTATACTCGTTGAGTTCAAGTTTCGTTGGCAAGTTTTATCAGTTCTTAGGACTAAAGAGAATGCCATGTAGATGAACTATTAGGGCATGTTTGGCTGCGAGAGGATGGGTTGGGTTGGGTTGAGTTGGGAAGAGAAGAGAAGATGAGTGGAATAAGTTTATGTTTGGAGGGAAGGAAAAAAAAAAAATTATGTTTGATGTGATGGAAAGAGAATGATTGAAGTTTTTATTTAAATAAAAAAATGGATATTTAATAGTTTTTTAATAATAAAGTTAGGTTTGATGGGATAGAAAGTGAATTGTTGAAGTTTTTATTTAAATAAAAAATAAATATTGAGTAGTTTTTTAATATTTTAATATTTAAAAATAAATGTGGGGCCCACAAATGGAGTTGGATAAGAGTTTGATGGATTTATGAAAGTTCATAGGGCAAACATGAAATAGAAGGCAAGTCAAGCCGACTTCTCCGTTTGTCCAGGGGGCAAACATGCCCTTAGTTAATGTTGTGAAATGAGAAAATCCTAAAGTAAAAACAAAATTTGAAAAATGAAAAACAAGCTAGGATGGCATTGACCACTGCTATTAATTATGTTTGGTTGACTTTTCATACTCTTTATTTTATTTTGTTTTTTATTCACTATCTCTCTGCTGAGATTCTTTATGGTTTATTTTAAAGATAGGCTCCTAGAAGAGGTATGATTCAGTATGCTTTTTTATTGCTCCCCACATGCAAATCCATAAAGTATGGGTCCTTAAAAAACTGATTTGAGGAAAGTTTTCTCTCAACAAATCTTATTGATGTATGACATTTAATCCAATTTAAATATATTCTACTCATTTGAGAGAAAACCT
Organism: Sicyos baderoa; assembly: GCA_037832685.1. Lineage (NCBI taxonomy): Eukaryota > Viridiplantae > Streptophyta > Magnoliopsida > Cucurbitales > Cucurbitaceae > Sicyos > Sicyos baderoa. The sequence continues at coordinate 11,723,496 of JBBMEF010000008.1, read as the reverse complement.
TATTATCTCCACACAAAAAATAATTAAAAAGAACTTATTATCTTTCATAATAATTGAGCACAAATAATTTGAATAACTCTACCTTTGATTTCATTATAGATCTATTTTATTTGGAGGTTCAATTTTCAAAGTTTGACTTTCTTTATTCAACAATATTTGAGAAGATGAGATTTAAACATATAATTTTATACAACAATATTTGAGAAGATGAGATTTGAACATATAATTTTATAGATACTAAATTATATAAGACAAGATTAAGAAGGTATTTAGATTCGAGTTTGAATTATAAAGAATTAAAATTAACTAAGATCATGAATTCAAATTATTCATCCACTTCAATTATAGTTAATGTAGAACATAAATAAACCAATAAAAGATTATAGAAAATTTGTTGTGTATACAACTTTACGACATTCTATTAGAATTATAGTACATTTTTTTCAAAATTCGTTTATACCAAAATTTTGAGAGATTTAACTCAATTGAACTTAATCAACAACTAGTGTTTGAATTCAATCAATTTGTTAAGTGATTGAACTAAATCACACTCAATCACTCGACTACTTTCAGTTTTTTGGTATATGTGCAATTATTTTCAATTTTATACTATAGATGTTATTTTTTAGCCACTTTTTGTTATACATGAAAAATCCTCAAGATTATAAGCCATCTATTTTTTTTAATTACAAATCATACAAAACTCATTCAATCTAGAACGCTTCCCAACATTCTATTTTTAACTTCAATTTTTACCGTTAGTCCTCCCGCAATCATTTAAGTACACATTTTTATTTACAAATTGAAGCACAAATTTTCCTACAATATCTTGAAAATTCAAATTTAAATGGCTTAGAATGACTAATCAAATGTTTAAAAGGTCAAAAGGAATATAACTCCAACATATTGTATCACCGTGTAACAATAAAGTTAAAGATTTGAATCTCTCCAATTGTTATGTTAAAAAAAAAAAAAATTAAAAAAAAAAAACCACTTAAAATAGTGGATTTAAAAAAAAAAGAAAATACTTCACCAACCTTCTTCAAAATTGGTGTATAATTTTTTTTTTTTTTTTACAAGAATAATAAACTAAAAACAAAATATTTATGAAACAAACTATAAACGGAATGAAAGTCATTGATATTGGGAGAATGATTAACTTAAGAGAAGTCTTATGGATTATTATGTTCTGCTTTTATGTTTTTTTCTATTATAAGGTTTGTCTTTTATATCTGTTTTGAACTCAAATGAAAATTGGACCCATCACCTCATAATTTTGAATACATCCTATTATCTTCAAAATTTACAATATCCCAAAATGGGGCCACATAGGAAAAAAGAAAACCAAAAAATATCATTATAATGAGAATAAAAGCAACCCAAATCATTCTAAGGCCTATAGAGAAAGTGGGTAAGAAAATAAAATCCCCAAAAAATAAAAGAAAGATGGCGAGTTCAATCTTGGGTGACTATCTACCTAGGAAAAAATTTACTACGAACTTCTTTGATATCCAAATATTCTAGAATCAGACTGTTATTCCCGCACGTAAGTTGGCCCGAACATTTGTAGACATCAAAAACAAATTATCTTCTATGCCATTATGATCTGTTCATGGACAGTGGACATTTCTTCCAGGACCTCCATAGTAAAAATAAGTGCCCCAAAACTTGTTTTTACCTTGTCTTATATCATAACAATTTGGATGATCAGCCAATAGATGAAGGTTTGAGACAGGTAGCAAACTGTTGTCCCAATCAATGACTTGAAGATTTCTGAAATAAGAAGCTTTTCCATAACCTTCTTCAGCAAAATGCCCACTTCCCATTTGTGTTGATGTATGGAACCCTGTTGATCTTGTGTTTACTATTTCTCCTCCAAATTGGATCATGCTGGCATGGCTTCCCAAGTGACTGAACAAAAATGCTGGCCAGTACCCTACTAACAGACCCTGCCCGAATTCCAGCCACCAGTTTCCGTGCCTCGGATCCTGCATCGAGAATCCATCGGTAAGAAACCCGAGAATGAAAGTTGATAAAGATAAGGGGTACTCTATAACCTTAAGGGAGTGTTTAGGGAAAGAGGATCACAATGCGGAAAAGAAATAATTCTCTTACACATGTTCATTCCCTCCATAGTCACTCTTTAATCCTCCCATAACCACTTCTCATTCCCTCGTAGTCAGTATTCTTTCTCCCCATAATTAATTTTTTGTTTCCTTTAATCACTCTTTACACTTCAAACACAGTTAACGATTCTCTACATAATCATTATTTGCACCTCAATCACAAGTAACGGTGGCTCCCATAACCATTACTTTTACCCAAATACTAAAAATCATTCTTTGTATCCTCATTTTCCGTAATAGTTCATTTTTCTTGTCTCAAACGCCCCGTTAATGTATCCAAATTTATCCGTCTAAATTATAATGAATATTTATTTTAGTTGTCTTTTATGAGATTAGTCAAAGTGTACAAAAGTTTAGCATATGAGTTAAGAAAAGAAAATGAGTTAAACCTATCTTGGGATGGGTTCTTTCTAATGGATCTATATAGTTAAGGTGGAATATTTGCCCTCAGCTAAGGAACCTAAAATGACTACTTGACAAAGAATCTTGAAAATAATATTTGAATATTTTGACTGCATAAAGCAAATAGTGGGCTTCCCCATGTGGGTTCAACTATAGGTTTGGGTAAAAATCTCCAAAGCTTTCACAGAAAATAATATTAAAATAAGAGAAACTTTGGGAGAGTTGCTAAATATAAGAAGAAACAAAATTACCTAGGAGTCCTATCAATAGCAAATGAAAAATTCTTGTTTTGAAACTATTCACCTAATTTTAGTTAATTCATAGTTTCATTTGTGACATCTTGGAAGAGTCAATGAAAATGTTTCTTTTTTTTTTCTTTTTTTTTTTTTGTGACATCTTGAAAGAGTCATGGGGTAGCCCAATTGGTCATGAAGGGCCTTGGGATGCATAAGGTGATGGGTTCAAATCTCATGGTGGCCACCTACCTAGGTTTCCTTGGCATCCAAATGTTGTAGGGTCAGACGGTATGCTCCGTGACATTAGTCGATGTGCGCTTGTGCACGCAAGCTGGCCCGGACAGTCACGCACATAAAAAAAAAAAAAAAATGAAGATGTTGTCCTTTACTTGTTTCCCAAAATCAGCTCTAAAATCAAAGTAAGTTAACATCCAAAAAGTAATGTCAACTTTGACTAAGGTTACTGTCAAAATCACCTCCACTTCTTGCCATAAACTTTATTCTGCATTCATTCCATTTTTTTTTTCTCTCTCTTTTTTGGGTTAGAATTGATTAGATATTGAAGAAAACTCACCTTCCAAATCATTAAACCCACATCAAATTGTCTGCCATTTAAATAAGATCTTGGAGATATTGCAGCTCCAATGGCAATCTTGTTATTAGTTTGGACAAAACCAGAACACAGTAAGTTGTAGCAGCCTGTTGCTTGGTATGCATCTGACTGAAAAAAGAAGAAGAGAAAGAAATAGAAAGTTCAGGGAAAAAAAAAGAACAATTTTTTTTTTAAAGAAAATAAAAACTGACCGTCCAATAAGTGAAGAACCTTGGATAATTATCTCCATATAACTCAGGACTAACCTGAAAAAATCACCACAAACAAAATTTACACAACTTTTAAACATAAACAGATTAAATCTTGTTACTAGTTTACGCTACCACGACTATTTTCACGGGACAAATTAGCTACATTTATTAATTTCTATGTAGGATGAAAATGAAGAATTAGAGAAAAACATGCCTGCCAACCAGCTTCAATGGTATTCAGATCATTATTGAATGATCCAGAAATAAGCCAGATTTGAGACAAACTGAACTCATATTGATCAGTCACATGAGGTGCCCAAACATTTATGTTTGCCTTTGCTCCATAGTATTGTTCTCCATTTACAAACACAACAGCATGCTGTAACAAATGAGGAGTATAAAACTGTTAGTTGCTATAATTAAATTTACTTCAACCGGTAAGTTCCCGTTTTTGAGTTGATTAGTCATTTAACATAGTACAACGTAAGATCAGAGCACAATATTCTAGGTTTAAATCTCTAGAAAGTCATTTGTTCCCCCAATTAATATTGATTTCTCCAGCCTATTTTCGGGCGTTTTTTGAGTTGATTGGTTATTTAACATAGTTCAACAAAAATGACATCGAAAAACTGACCATTTTCTTTGAGCTTATAGGGACAAATTTATAAGCTCTTTCATATTCTCTCACGCCCGTTGATAACAATTTTGTTTTTTATTTTTTATTTTTTAAATTTAAGTTTATTCTCACTCAAATTTCCTACAAACTTTTGGAACAAATATGGTGAGAGATGGATATCCAAATAAAAAAAAATATATGATAAGATAGTTGTTATATGCTTAAATTTTAAAAACTAAATGGTTTTCAAACTGACTTAAATTATTTGATTTTCCGGAAGGAGAAAGGATGTAGTTTAGGTTTTTATCTTCTAATGGTGGAAAATTGAGCTAGAGTCTGTTCAATGGATGAACAACAACAGGAGTTTTAAATCATTTGGAAAGAAAAAAACAAAATAACAAGACAGTTTTTGTCTTGATTTACAGATCAAGCAACAAACAACCAAATCAATCTTACTGTACTAATTCTTAAACTGAAGGAATTTGAAGAACAAAATTTTTTTTAAAAAAAAATACAAACCTCATGGCCACTGCCTGTTGAGTCCCTTCTAACAGATTTTAATGGCTTTCTCCCAAATCTTTGAACAGAGCTTGCCCTTAAAATGTCTTGCTCTGTAGTTCTTCTAATTGGAACAGTTCCTTTAGGGCATGATTCTCCACTCTGCCGCCATAGCTGAAAAAAGCTCTTTGCAACAGCAGAAGAGTTGTAACCTTTTGGCCTATCTGGGGGATCCTGAAAATTGAAATATTAAATCGAGAAATCGAAGCCTCCCTCTACTATATCCCGGGCATCCGCGCCTGTCTCCAGGCTCGTACCCGAAAGACGACAAGTAATTTTACAATTAAGCTCACTCGTGGTTCGGACAAATTTATGAAGTTACCAATGGCAGTTGCCCTTTGAGTTTATGATGATCAAAAGCAGGTTGAAGATGAGAAAGAACACAATCGATTAAATCCCCATCTGGGCTCTGAAAATGAACAACAATCAAGAAAACCCAATTTCTCAAAATTCACAAAAACCCCAAAAAAACAAAAATAAACAGAGGAAAAAAAAATGAATGAAAATCATGCCTGAATTGTCTTGACGGGGGGTTTATTGACGTTCTTCAAGAAGTCCTTAACGCCGGTCAATTTCCGAAACTCTGCGGCGGCGGGTCGGGAATTCTCCGCCGCAATGGGCGGCGCTGACAAAACAAGAAGAAACAAAGCAACAAAAGCCGCTAATAACATCGAGAATGGGCAATTCCAAATCGAAAGAATGTTTTTAAATACGTGCGTTTGTTCGTATTTGGATTGTCGTATTAGAACAAAGATGAAAAACAATGATCACAGAGCTTCGAATTCTCTGCATGTTCTTACAAAACAGAACGAACCATTCTCCACAGAAACAAAAACCCACATGATTTTTTTTTTTTTTAACACAAAATCCCCATTTTCAGCTTTCTTTAATGTAAATCTTCCCTCCCTACGAAGAAAAGCATCTTGGCTTCGTTAATGGCGATTTCTCTGACAGACAGAGAAATTCGAGGGAGCCAATTGTTTTTTATAAACAAAATTAAACTGGTCAACAGGCTCGAGAAACTAAAAAAGGAATTGGGTTCTTTTCTTTTGCTTTTTTGCAGGAGTGGGACATGGAAATGTGAAGAAATGGGCATTTGATTTGACGATTTTGGAGGGATTTTGTGAAGAAGATGGCTGAAATTGAGGTGGGTTTTGATTTGTTTTGGTTTTGAATTATGATATGGTTTTTGGGTTTTTTTTTTTTTAGAGAATTCTGGGAATCAATCAGACAAACACAGCATGAATCTTTTTTCTTTTTCATTTTTTTTATTATTTTATTTTAATGTTGAGTTATTTCACCTGCAAAATTGGTTCCTCATCTGGTACAGTTGCTTGCAGTACACTTTCTTTTTCCTTTTTCTAAAAGCATCAGAATTTGCTCTCTTCGCTGTCAAAATTCTGGCTTTGTCTGGTAATTTGCATTTTATAATAAGCTTCTTAAATTGAGTTTATTTTTCAAAACTCTTTCCTACTACAATTTAGTATCATTTCGGGTGTGTTTAAAGCACCAATTTAGTTAGGATAGACGGATAGTTATGATAAACGGTATTGAGGTATTGGTTATTATAACACGATTATGATAAATGTTGTTTGAGAGGCGGGTTATTGTAAGAAAAGTAACATAGGTAAGCTTTAGATAAACGAGCACATAAATTTAAATAAATCGACACGCATGTTTAGGTAACCATCGACTATAATAAACGGTGAGAAAAATATGAGTTAGGTTATTATGACCAACATGACCGTTTACATAAACGGGGGCTCAAACATACCATTGTAATTGAATAGAGTAGTGACGCAAATCAGTTTAATATCAACGTCACATGTTCAATCCTAATAATCAATATGCTATAGAGGATAAATTCCCTTAAATTTATAGTCTCCATAAAACAATTACAAAAAAATTTCATCAACTTTTGTGAACTTTGTCAAAAGAAAAAAAAAATCAAAATCAAATTTACCTTCTCAACCACTTATAATTTATCTGTTCAAATGATTTTTTTTTTTTTTCAAAACTATCCATAATCTTTCAATTTAAAGGAGTGTTTTTTATTAAATATATGTTTGTAATGCTCGAGGTTATTTGTGGCACCATATGTATTACATTTTTTTTTTTTTTTGATATCCGTGACTGTCCGGGCCAGCTTTCGCGTGGAAAGCGCACCTCGACTAATGTCACGG
>JBBMEF010000008.1:11675014-11702036 GCA_037832685.1 Sicyos baderoa | reverse complement strand
AAAGTTCTTCTTCAAAGCCTTAAGGCTTATGTGTCTCATCTCTCTCTTTCTGCAAATACAAAGAAGTTTCGGTTTAGAGATTATTTTGGCGAAGGGAAAGTGCTTTGCAAACAGCTGTGCTTAGCACGTGTTCTTCACCTAGCCTTCATTTCCGCAACAAAATAGCGAGGAAAGACGAGGGTCTGATTGAAGGAGCTCGCCTTAGCTATATTAGAGGCGCAATACCCGCCTATGTGCAAGGCGATGACCATAGGCGATGAAAGACGATGGCCTTGAAAACACTGGATAGGATAGTGAACCAGTTTTTCTAAATGTTTTTGTTGTGTCATAAACAAAATGTAGACAAGCAAAAAAGATAAAACGGAAGATTGATACACAAATTTATATGTCAGTGTGTTAGCTACATCTTAAAATCGTAACAGATCTGCGTAACAGTTCTGTATTGGGTTGTGGTCAGTGTAGATGAATTAGGAAAATACAAGCTTGTGGAGTGGTTTGTCAAAACAAAAAGGGTTAAACTATTTTCACTCCACAGTCTCACAGGTTAGATTTAGAAAATTGATATCTAGACTTTCATGTATGGTTTGTTAATTTCCTTCGCCAAATTATATATATATAATATAGAAAAATTATTTTTTTAATTTTAAGTTTGAGATATAGTTTCAATTTCTTCATTATGTTTTAACTTATAGTGAAATTTTAATAACACTCACTTTTAATCCTTATTTTTTTAGTCTACTTTTATACTTGTTTTCTTTTAAAATTAAATTCACATGAAAACTTTTTTTTTTTTTTTGTTCGTCATGAAAACTAAAATTATCAATTCATCACTATATTAAAACTTATAAATTAATTAAATTATCATTTTAGTTATATTATTTTATGTAACTCACGATTTTTTTATTTTGAAAATTAAAAGTGAACATTCTCGTTCAATACTATAATGATAAATTCGATCGGACTTTTTATTCATTTAAGAGCAGGATCAACCTCTTTCTAGGGTTTGTAGTCCAGACTATCACCGTAGAAAAACACACACACGTATTTAGATGAAAGAAAAACAATTAAATCAATCGAAAGTAATCTTAAAGGAATATATACCCCGCACAATGACCATTCATTTATTTTTTTTGATAATGACCATACAATTTAAACAAAAGTGTGTGTGAAATTAAGGAATCTTACGTAATTTATTTATTATTATTATTTTGATATTGACCACACAATTTAAACAAAAATATGCAGTAAAAAATTTAAAACAGAAAAAATAAGGAATCCTGCCATAAAATAAATGTATATAATAAAAATAAGTAAACAAAATGGAATTTTGTTCTCTTAACGAAAAACAACTAAAGGGGGAACTCGAATAGAAGACAAATAAAAGGGTAAAAATGTCATTGTTATACATGGAATTGAAATTAATGTTAATCAAAATTGATTTAACAATATTTATAATTTTTTTTTTGTAGACAATGTAATAATATTTATAATTTAAATATAATTATAAATAAAATATAAATAACTTGAAGGTCATGACGAGTTGATTAAGTTGTTTGATGTTAATTTATTCCAGAGATCAAATCTATGACTATAAATTGAATTAAATTTCTACTGATCAATAAAACTATTGAGCCACCGACTTCATAAATTGAAATTATCGAACTAAAAATTAGGTGTTAAATTATATCTCATCTCAGGAACTATAAAGATAAATTATACGTATTATCAATTTCTAATATTATCAATTTATCGCGGCAAAGGCAAAGGCAAAGGCAAAACAACAAACTCTTCCCCTTCCGCCCGTTCATTCCATATATTTCTGCTCCGATCGCAGGCGCCCATCACTCTCCAGTTCGTGTTTTTCATTTCCCAAGATCTCCTCGCCGGAACCCCCAATCGAGATCTCCGATCGATTCCAAGCTCCCGATTGCTAGTTTTCTCTTCCCATTTCTTCCTCCATAGGTTTTGCACGGAGCATTTGGGGCCTTTTTCATCTCAGGCAAGTTGTTTTCCGCTAATTCCATAATCGAATCATCTGTTGAATTTTGCGCGTTTGATTTTTGGGAAAAGGGAAAACTAGTGAGATGATTGGAAAACGGATGAAGTATGGAAGATTATGTTAAATTTTCTCCTTGTTTGCTTGTCTATTTTTATTTTCTGGGATTCTATTCTACTCCGGCACTAGGGGTTTACATGGTTAATCCAAGGGTCGGAGCCGGACTAGTCTAGTTTGTGGTATTTTGTTGTATTTTTCGTATTTGTTAATTAAAGGGTCGATTCTTTATTGTTTAGCACATTGCGATATGAGTTCGCCTGATTATAGAGCATGTTTGAATCGCCACAGCGAGAGGTTTTGAACCGTGGTCGATTTGTTTTTATCTGAGAATCGGAACGTTGAAGTTTTAGGTCGTTTTTTGCAACAATGGAAGTTTAATTGGTGCGAAGAGGAGATTACTTATTTTCTACGACTTGTGGAATAGGATTTTAGAAAATCTAGAGCTTAGAGCAAATGCTTGATTATAAAGAATCGGCCGGTTGTGTCCCCAAGGGGTGGCGCGGTCGTTGAAGCTTGAGTTTTGAAGTTGTGCTCCTCCCATAGACACCTCCCAGGTCTCCACTCTTTTGATGTCTCCGGCCTGGCCTAGGGACGGGCGTGGTTGCTCCGGGTATAGTTGAGCAAAAGCTCCAATTTCCTGGTTTCCAAAAAAAGAATGGGTCGTTGCCTTTTTCTTTTTTAATCTATGTTTGATCATACCAAATGTGTTAGAAGGAGAGCTAAAGACGATGTTGTACACTAGGGACAGTAGATACATCAGATAATACTCGGATTTTATTCAGTTGTCATGAATCTAAAAGAAGGATTGTTTAGTAAGGGAAAGTCCTGTAAAGCTGAATTGCATCGGTCTTTGATTCCCAAACCAAATTAACTGAGAAGAAACTGATGATTTAGTTTGAATGTGGAAATGAAAATTCAATTTGGATAGTGATTGGAACTTAGCCCTTAGGAACATATAATTAGAGGCTACTACTGAGATGAAAGGACTGATTTCTTGAACACTGATTACTAATTTGTTGTGGTTCCTTGAAAAGGCTTTTTTAATTAAAAAAGAAAGACCCATGGGGGTTCTTCATTTGTGTTAATGGCGGAGTCCATTTGGGCTACCTTATTGATCTTAACGACTTGGAAGGTCTTATTGGTGAATCTGGATAGTGGAAATATACATGTAAATTTCAATTGGTATTTCCTATAGTTAATAATGTTCATGATTATTAGGAAATTTATTGATTTCATTTTTTCTCAGGTTGTAATAAATTTGGTTGAATGACCTTGCTGCAACTGTTTAATCATGACTTCAAGTATGTTGAGTGGAGAAAGAAGGTACTGCATTACTTTCCTGCTTTATTACTGCAAAGTAACTTGCAATTGCAATGTTGGTATTTCATTAATTTGGACTTGTGAAATTTTAGTTTTCATCCATTCTTTTTGCTTTGATGTGCGACCATCACATACATGTAGTAATTCGATTCTGTTTGAGTTGGGCGAGCAACTGCATTAAGCATGGATGATAATTGATAGAAAGTTTTTCTGGAAATCACTTTAATTACCTTCTGACATTGTTCGCTGTAACTTGCATCAATGTTTTAAATAATATGTTATAACAGCACTAAATGATTTTCCCTTTCCACAGTTCCGAGTTTTTTTAAACTGTAAGTCTTACAGTGAGAGATTGGATTCAACTTATTTGTTAACACAATAGAAGACTTCCGAGGGCTCCTTGAAATGTTATACACGCACATATATATAGTTGAATTGAATGGGGGGTTTCACAAACTTCTTGTTGAAAGCTCAAATAGAGGCATAAAATTTAACTTGATCCATCAGTCCAACATTTCTACAACCCTGGCAATACTCCGATTCTCTTATAGAATAGTGTCAATAACTTTCCACCTAGGAATTATAACTTATCATTAGCAAGAAAGGAAAAAGAGGTTTGAACGAGAAACTCTTCAATGAAGGGATAAGAGACAGGGAGGAAACTTTTTTGTTTAGCTAAGTTCCATCAAACTTCATGCCATTTAGCGTGTTAATAGTGTCTGAGAAACCTATCTTTAAATCCCAATCTATTTTTCATGGCCAGCTATTCCACAAATTAGGCATGAATTGCATGATCCTATGTGAATGGGTGGGCATTCATTTAAATGGGATTCTCCTAATTCTTCTCGCGTACTTATAAAGTTTACTCCATAAAAAGATGTGAACTATAATGAAGAAGTAAATGACTGTCTTTGCTAGCTTATTTGAGAGGAATACTCCACTGAAGGCAGGAACCAAGTGGAAGTGTTTGTTCTTTGGTTGCTCTTTTTGTAGGAAAGTTATTGAAAAGCTATAGCAATCTCTCAGTGGCGTAGTTTTTTATAACTGTTTCGATAGGATGTATTTTTCAATTATCAATGAAAGTCATTGTTTCCTATAAAAAAAAGAAAAGAAAAGCTATCGCTATCTGATGTAACCTAAAGTGAATCCTTCAAAGATCTTATTGTTTCCACACTTGGCAGGTGGACTTCAGCAAGACGAGGTGGGATGACTGTTTTAGGAAAGGTTGCAGTTCCAAAACCTATTAACTTACCCAGTCAAAGGTATTTGCTCGTTGATCAACTATCATTGCTGTGACTTTTTTTCTTAGGGTTGTCTTTGACTCATTGCCATTAGATATGAACATTCATGTTTAGCTTAGATAGCTGCTTTCTCTTTAAGTTTATGTGTTCTCCCTTTTTTCAGGTTAGAAAATCATGGGTTGGACCCAAATGTGGAAATTGTACCCAAGTGAGTATGCAGTTGTTTATTTGGTTATTACTCTCTATTTCTAGCTCTTTCACATGTTATTAGTAAGCTTTGGCTAAACTCATTCTATCACAAACATTTTTATGTGTTTCCTGGTTGATTGTCTGTTTTGGTGACGTTTTTCCCACACTTGATAGGGGCACTCTCAGTTGGGGCAATAAATCAACCTCATCTGCAACAAATGCATGGGGTTCCTTATCTGTTTCTCCTAATACAGATAGTGCCTCTGGTTCACCACACCTCTGTGGTCGCCCTTCATCTGCTGGTGGCACTCGCCCATCAACTGCTGGTAGTGACAGGTCCCATGAACCTTTTGCTAATCCATGGGGCCCAAATTCCAGACCATCATCTGCCTCTGGGCCTGTGACGTTAAGTCATGCATCACTCACATCCTTGCGCCCTCACAGTGCTGAAACTCAATCTAGTAGCTCACAACTGTCACGATTTGCCGAGACTTCTGAAATGCCAGGGGCATGGAATTCTGCTGTGACTACAGAGAAAGTGGTATCATGCTTGCAACCTGTATATTTTCTTAATTGTATTAAACTATTAATATTTCCCAATTCGCTTTCTGTGTTAGACTATATTCAATGTAGTCAAACTTCTGGGCAATTTCCTACCAAGTTCTCTATTTTAAAAACTGGAACCTTTTCCATGATCATATACTTTTTGGAGTTTTCACTTAGTGCCTAGTGGAAATGTCTTTATTTTACTTCATCTGTCTATTATATTTTAATTTATTTATGCTAGTGGCATCAATGTCTTTATATGCATATGGTTGTGTCGATTATTTGGAGCAAATTACTGTCAACTGCTTTTACTTCTTTCAGTTTACTTCCCTTATTCAAGCTTGGAATGAAATGGTCTCATCCATAAATTTATATGCGTGTAGGGAAAGATGCCATGTAAGAGTGATGGGTTTTCTTTGACATCTGGAGATTTTCCTACGCTGGGTTCTGAAAAAGAATGCGTAGGAAAGGATGCTGAGTCACAAGGTTCATGTTTTACTTGAACTCAAATCTCTTTTACCATTAAAGTATTATGTTTTATATTTGTTAACTTATTTGGTGCTCAATCTGGTTTGGTCCATGTTAAATTAATGCTGGCTCATTTAGATTTAAGTATTAAAGGGCTGCATCTTTAAGTATCTGTTGCATAGAGTTGTATGCTTTTTCTCTAATATCTTTAATTAATCAGCCTGGTGTTCTCTTTGAGTTAGGCCATGCATGTGTCAATGGCTACTTAAATATTATGTCATCTTATTGGGGAGAACTCATGATATGATATTATAGTTTTAGTTTGTATTATTATGGTTTTAACTGTTCATGTTGTAACTTGTATCCAAGATTTTCTGCTTCAATTCAAACCTTTTTTGTGTGGTTTTTGTTATATCATCTTTCAGCGAGCAAACTGAAGGAATTTAAACAATTACCTCGCCTGTGGCTACTGGCTAGTCAAGATCAGTTTCTGTTTTGTTCTCGTCAAGGGTCAATAATTCCTTTGTTTTGTTTGTTATTGCTTCTATATTGATTTGTTAAATAAAAGTAAGCACATTCCATTACCTGAATTTTCCATGAATTTTCCATTTCACAGATTACGGGTCCAATGGAGGAGCTACAATGAAAGAGAGGACTGGAACTTCGGAAATTGGTATGTGGTATTTTTTACCCCTGAATCAGGGTGTTGCAATGCCATTGTTATCCTTTTATTATATAATATAGCTGTTTACTTCGACCATCTTTAAAATTTCAGATGATCCTAAAAATGTGACTTCAAATGTTGCAAGTGTTACTTCCTGGAGAAGTGATAGTCTTCCGCACAACGACGATGGATCTAGGCCGAATGTAGAGAAATGGCTGGGGCATCCCCAACCTTACCCTGGTTCAAATATTCCTCCCCCACATTATGATGCCTGGCATGGTTCTCCTGTAAACAATCCTCAAGGTGGTGTATGGTTTAGAGGTCCTCCACAAGGAGGTCCTCCATATAGAACTCCAGTTGCTCCTGGTAATTTCCCTATGGATCCATATGTGTATTATCCTCCACAGATTCACCCTGGTGGCCTTCCCAATCACCAGCCTCCTCTTGGAACTGGACCCAGGCCACACCATCCTAAAACTGGAGATGTATTCAGACCTCCTATGCATGATGGTTTTGCACACTCAGGTGTGTCGATTAGACCTGGATTTTTCCCGGGTCCAGTTACCTATGAGGGGTATTTCCGTCCTCCCATGGGCTACTGCAATTCAAATGATAGAGATGCTTCATTTATGGGAATGCCTGCTGGGCTTTCTGGGCCTGTTGTTTACAACAGGTACTTGGGCCAAGGCCAAAGTGTCTCTGAGCCTGCAAGTTCTCATGGCTTATCCAGTGGACATGGTTCTAGTGGAAAGGCTTTGGTTCCAGAACAAGTAGAATCTGGTCTTCCTTGTGATAATCCAGGACCATACAAGGTTCTTTTGAAGCAGCAGGAAAACTTAAGTGGTAAGAACGAAGAAGAAAATAGGGTAAACTCAACAACTAATCAGTTGATTCTTGAGAAGGCTGAACAACAGAGGGTGCCTCCACAGGACAATGACTGGGATCATAAAAAGGAAGTTGATGCGAGGAGAAGAACATTTGGGGTGGAAACCTATTCTCAGGCTTCTGCCAACCATGGAGCTCAGTTGTCTGAAAATATCAAAGCGAAGTCTCATGGAAGCACGAGGACTGGTGATGGTTTACTAGAAAAATTGGATTCTGCTGCTTCTGGTTTTTCTGAAGTTCCCAAATCACTGGCCACTGCCACAAAAGATGCAAGTCTGATACAGAAGATTGAGGGACTAAATGCCAAAGCTCGAGCTTCTGATGTGCGGCATGATGTTGCATCTATTTCGAGCAGGATGGAGCCAAATGAGCTTCAATCTAATGATAAGCACTCTGATCATTTTGTTGCCCATGAAGCTTGTGCGAGTACTGTTTTCTCTGAAAATAGGGATTTTAATGAAGTCATAGACCCTGCCTCCAGTGTACTGAGCGTGTCGACTACTGATAGGAACGTCAAATTATACAGTAGAGCACCTGTCAACAGGTTTGTACAAGTCCTTGATTTTTTTTTTTGATATCCAAGAATCTTCGGGCCAGCTTGCGCGCGCCTCGACTATTGTCACGGTACATACTGTCTGACCCTACAACAATTGGATGTCAAGGAAACTCGTAGGAAATTAATTCCTAGGTTGGTGACCATCATGGATTGAACCCATCACCTTAAGTACCTCAAGACCCTCTTTGACCAATTGAGCCACTCTATGATGGTTGTCTAAGTCCTTGATTAAAATTAAAATTGTTGAAGATGTTGAGAATTTGTAATATTTCTTCAAATTTGCAGGAGGCCTAATCGTGGAATGCAAGGGAGAAGTGATCATCATGGTCGAGGAAATGTCAATACACAGGAGGTTAATAGGTGGCATAAAAGATCTATGTTGGACTCCCCAGGCCTGTTGGCTACTCCGAACGAGGAAAGCTCTGCTCTTGCAAGAGACCACAATGCTGTAGGGGCTAGTGATAAGGCCAAGTCATTTTCTTCTGATAGCCACGGGGACGTATCTGCCCCATCCTTAGGTGATCCAAACGATAGCCAAGCTCAGGTATATGTTCTATTTATGTGGCTTGGCTGCTAGGGTTTTTGTGTTTTTTTTTTTTTTGTTTTAGAATCGTTCTGTCTTGTTTTTATCAGCGTACGAAGATGAGAGAGCTTGCAAAGCAACGCACCAAACAACTGCAGGAGGAAGAGGAGGAAAGGACTAGAAAACAGAAGGCTAGGGCCTTGGCGAAACTTGAAGAGTTGAACAGGCGTGCAGTAGCAGAGGAGGGGCCAACTCAGTGTTCTGAAAATGCTTCTAATGATGCCATCAGAAATAAGATAGAAGAACCTCAAAATCTTGTTAGCCCAATAACTTTTGGTACTATATCTGAAGTGCACACCTCAGGTTCTGATCGACTAGTGGTTGTTAACAATAGGGAGTCAACTATGGGTAATAAAAGTTCTCCCATTGTAATAGGAGATACATCTTTGAAGAAACCAAGTAGTGACAATAAGGAACAAGTTGTGCCACCTATTCAATCGAGACCTTTGGAGCAGGAGGTAACTATTTCTGATGCAGCTCAAAATAAAAATGCCTCCGAGGTAAGTGGAGGCAGTGCATCCTCGAAGCACAAGCGTGCAGGAAGTAAACAAAAACTAAATGTTCCATCCGAAAAGACCGAAAAGCTTCCTCATTCAATCAAGGAATCAAAAAGTCAGACCATTGTTGCCGACATTCATACAGTTGTAGAGGAGTCGAGCAATGTCATTACAGATTCTGTTGCTGAATCTTCCGCACCCACAAGAAAGAAAAACAACAAGAGTGGGAAGAACAAGCACAAAGTGGAAGAGGCCTCAATATCTACATCATCACCTCAGGTTTCAAAAGAAGCAAATCTTACAATGGAATATGATAAACCAACGGCTACTCAATTGGTATTGGATCCACCATCAGATCCACAATTTCCAATTAGTAGTGATGAAAATCAGTTCAGAGAGCAGCTACCTCTGTTGCCAGTTGTAGAGACTCTTGGCAAAGGTAATGGTCAGTCGAAGTCTCAGCAATCTCGCAGGATGCCAAGAAATGCACCAAATAGACCGGGAGAAAAGATCCACGGCAGTGATTCTGTTATCTGGGCTCCTGTGCGATCTCTTAACAAATGTGAGCTTACCGATGAAGCTGTTCAGAAGAATGAAGTTGAGACCGTTGCTCCAACTGTAAAGATTGATAATCAAATGCAGAATATTCCTAAAAATAAGCGAGCTGAAAGGGAGATATATGTACCGAAGCCAGTTGCCAAAGAGATGGCGCAACAAGGAACCATTCATCAAGATATTTTACCAATGAACCAGGCACCAGATGACAGTAAGGCAGATTCTAGACCTCAGAGTTCTGATAATACTCGATCTAATGCTGCCGCTTCTGGTAATATGGGTTGTCCCACAGATAACAGAAACGGGGATGGTAGGCACCATAAACAAAGCAAGGCACATTCCTCGTGGCGGCAACGGGGAGCAACGGAATGTGGGCATGGCTTGCCAGATCAATCATCTTATATTTCAAATGTTGGTAGTTCTGTTCTAAAACCAAGTGAATATCAAGTACCAGAGAAGGCTGCTGGAAGCTCCACCAATGAATTCACGAGTCCGATTGACGAGTGGGATCCACCGGAAGGGTGGAATGATCCCAACTACTCAGCCTCTATCCCACCAGTAACTGCAGCTGTTGGAAGAGACCAGGGAGTGTTAGGCAGGGGAAAACGATCCCAATATAAGCACAAGGGTGTAGGGAACAATTATGATCTAAATGAAAGGAAACTTAAAAGTGGAGACAACGAAAGAATCTCTTCTGAATCTTCGGTCCCGGAGGTGGATCAAAAGGATGTATCGGCTGCTGCTAAAGAAAATCGGGGTGTTGGGGAACGTTCAACATCACATTGGCAACCCAAATCACGGATGGTTCAACCCCACAGTCATCAAAGTAGCAAGCCTAGTGGTGACCAAAATGTTGATGTTGAAGGTGCACAGACTAAAAAAATGGGATCTAGGCTATCTTCACAAGGTACAAAGGTGAATGATGATGTGGCACAAAATTATGAAGAGGGATCAAATGTTAGTCATCATGGGGCCAGGGGAGATAAGAAACCGTCTTCCCGTAAGGAGCGTCCTTACTCCCCAATCCAAGGTCCAATCCATACAGTTGAGGTTGCTCCAGCAAATACAGATGTGAGACATGAGCAACAGTTGCCTTCATTTTACCATAAAGGCAGTGAGAACCATAACCGCTTTGGAAGAGGGTTGGAATCTCGTCGGGAAAGGAGCTCCTCTCAACATCATAAGCAACATTATCCACCTGCTAACAGAGACAGGCAACGACAAAATATGCAGTACGAGTACCAACCAGTTGGGCCACACAATGGAAAACCAAACATGGATAGACCCAAGGATACCACTCAGCATTCGGGATCAAGGTATGTAGAGAGGGGCCAAGGTCAATCCAGAAGAGATGGTGGGAACTTTTACAAGCAAGAAGGTGGATCAGTTTGATTAGATATTTGTCATATTTAGCATAATTTGGAGATTCCAAATACATTTTCTTTATTTGACCCGCACCACCCCGGTTTATACTTAGCGCAGGCTGATCTTCTACCGATCATCAGGTACTTGAGAAATATTACTTTTTTTGTTTCTTTTTCCATAGTTTAATGTTTTCTAAAGCTAAATAACTGATTGTGGGGAAGTGCATTTGAGCAGGGTAGTAGGAGCCAGATTTGATGGTGTAGGAGAAACCTGTTTGGAGGTTGATGGAGGTACTTGGACTTGTTTATTTTGTAGGCTATTCTGAAATGAACACTTTAATTTGTGCTCACATGTTGCATGTTGTGACAGACCCTTCACATAATTGTTTTTGGTTTTGGTTTTTTTTCATCCCCACTCCTTTTAGCCTTGTATGTATGACATTTTGTTGTTTCCTTAACTTGTTTGAACGACAGAGGAAATGAATTAGAGAAGCATTCTGATTCTTCGCTGGTATGGATCTATGTTTTTACAGTTTGGCCAAAAATGAGATTTTTTTATTTTGAAATTACAACAATTGGAAGTAATGAGATTCGAACTCATAACCTCTTGGTCATTAGGTGTATACTAATGTTATTGAGCAATTATTCATTTGGGTCAAAAATGAGATTTCTTTCAAAGAATTTGGATCTTAATTGTTTTTCTTAGGAGAAAAAACAATTAATTGTGGGGGTATGTATCTGAATCTAGAAGATTTCACAAGCAAGGTTCAACTTTCAACAATATAATATCCCTATTTTAATTTTATAAAAAAATTTATAAAAATTTTATAACATAATAAAACATTTTAATTTTTATTGCCTTCAATCCATTTTATTTGATTAGCTTCCCTCGGTTTTATTGAATTGAAATCATCAATTTGTGAGCTGGAATATCAATAATGAGATAAATGTTCACTCTTTGTTTTTTGTTATATTTAATTTTTTTATTATATATATTTATATGTATTTGATTTTTGATATTCTTATAGTTTTATTTTTTTTTATTTTTTTTCGTGGAAAATACACTTAATTTAATCTAAATATATTTGAGAATTTTTTAATTATTGAATCATGGTCAAATTGATTGACGAAGTTTGGATATGCTTGAGAATTGTTTTTTTGTTTTTATTTTATTTAACAATATTTTAAAGATTTTTTTTTTTATTTTTTTTTAATTTAAAGAAGATTTGAATGTAATGGCTCTTTAGAATTGTTTGTCGTGTGCTATGGTTCATATTAAATGATTTTTTTTTTTTATAATTAAGTTATTTAATAATAGAATTGATTTTTCACTTTATGAATTGTTCAAAGAACTAGTCAAAATTTGGATTAATTATAGATACTTAATGTCAAATTTTTTATAAATTAGGTGAAAAATGGAGAGGACCAGATTCCAACTCGATTGTATCTTGATACTGTTTATGTGGTTGTAAAACAACATTATTCACCGATAAATCCTATTTAGATGTGTAATTTGTTAGAAATATTGCTTTTACCCAATTTGTTAGAAACCTGTAACTTCATGATTACTAGATCGTACAAGATACCAGTAGAGCTATGCTACTTCGGCATCCATCAAAAAAATATTACAACTTTTAAAAAGTACTAATTTCTAACTTTCTTCGAATTTTGTTAAGAAACGTCTTTTTCATCTACTCATAACCATGTTCAACTCGGTTCACACCAAGTTTTACTACAATCCTCCCATAATTTTTTATACTTAGATTTGAGGTCTAACTTTTTTTCTTAATTTTTTAAAATTGAACAAATTTATCACTACATTTTTAATAATGTTCAAATTTAGTTTTTAGGAGACAAAACCGTTAGTTAGTCATATAATGTAATGTTGACTAAAATTAATTAAAACATTGCAAATGACATTCCTCAGGGAAACTAAAATGATTAATTTCATATGTGTTGGATTAGAAGCCCTCGAGAGCTCTGAGTCCCATTCCCGAATTTCGTAACGGTTCTATTCCCTTCGTCTTCAATTAAAGATCATGGAGGTTGAAGACGCGCTTTTGTTCGTGTTGTTGGCGTCCAAAATTAATCGCATGTTACTATGTGTAATTAGCATTAAATTCACTCATTATCATTTTCTTGGAACTCTGAGAATCTATATTAATTTTAAACATTGTTTGTCTTTCATAGTTTTTTCTTATCTACTGCATTGTCCTATTATAAACGAGTTCATTTTTCAACATGTTTTATTGGAAATATCTTTTCAATCTTCAGTTTTGGTTTGATGCAGCAAAAAAGAGATTTATTGAATCTAAACTCCAGTTCTTGGATCCACACTCTTTTATTGTTGATTTTGTATCTCAGACTTTGGAATTGGCTAAGGAGAAAAAATATGTCCAAAATATTGTTCATAGTTCCTATTTTCAGTCACGGGTTCGATCTTTGGAATCGGTATTTGTAATTCCCTTTCCCCAATTTGACCAAATGGGTAACTGACACGATGACTTTATTGTTTGGTTATAAGCTAATCAGCGTCACAAGTTCAATCTCAAGAATTGATATTTATCCCCGTTGCTTATAAAATTTCTTTGGATTAAGTTCAATCTCGAGACTGGATTTCTAGTTTACATATTTTTTTATTTGGAGATAAAGTTTATCAAGATTCAAGAGTACAACTGTAAGTAGATTATTTTTTTATTGGTGATAAAGTTTATCAAGATATTTATCCCCGTTGCTCATAAACTACTTCATTTTCTTGATGTTAATAGGTCGTTTATCAAGATTGAGCTATTATATGTCGTTTTTAATATTGTGTACTGTTTCATTTTCTTTCGACAATCATGTTATTTTTATTACTACATGTAATGAAATCAGAAGTTTGTGAGAGCGCATGATATTGTTCCTTTTTTATTAATCAAATTATAATACTGGTTCAAAATTTCAAGAATCTTGGAAGTAGAAAATATTGGATTATAATTTGGTTTTGTAGTAGTAAAAGTAGAAAATCATATTACTAATGTCGCAATAACAGCATTTAGATATCAAAGAAACTTTACCCATTGATAGAAAATTAATTCATTTTCTCATCATTCATAGAACTTTTTGGAAGAACATTAATCTACTTTTTGGAAGTGCAAGCCTTGTATCAGTTACATTTCATTTTTCTTTCACTATAATTGTCATCACAATGTTTCTTTTTGGAAGTTTGAACGACATTCTTGAAGGAAGAAACTATAATGTCCAGCAATTTTGTTGTCCATGAAACGAGAAATTTGGTCGCTCTGAACCTCGAGCCATGTGGTTCGAAGCACTTTTTTGACTTGATTTGGGTCACTCATATTTTCAAGAATGGTGTCTAGGTTTAAGTTTAATTTCGTTCAGTTCTTACGAGGTTGATGAAGTTTTCTTAGCCATTGTCGTTTGGATTATTAGGTGAGAATTTCCTCATAAATTAATTATTTGTATGCCACTCTTTTCCTTCGTTTGGTTCTTTATCAGAGCATTATTTGAACAATTTTTATTGTAATGTATATCTTTGAGTTCTGTATATGGTTGCCCTCATGGTTCCTCAAAACGCATTCTGCTGGATTTTTTGTGCAGCATTATAACCAAGTTCACAGAGTGCATGGTTATAAATGAAAGAAACTGAAAATTAAGGTCCGTTTGATAATTATTTGGTTTCTTGTTTTTGGTTTTTCAAATTTAAGCCTATTCTCTCTCAAAAATCCTACAATTTGTTTCATCATTTCTATCATGTATACATCCCCTTAAGAAAGTAGGGAAAGACCAACCAACTTTTAAAAACAAAAAAATTACTTTCTTAAAAAAATATGGATAATTAGTAAGAAAGATGAAGCACATTGTAAGAAATAGACTTAAATTTGAAAAACAAAAAACAAGAAACCAAATGGTTATCAAACGAATTCTAGGAAAGTAATCTTAAGTAACATTTGACTAGCTTTTTAACCCTTCATTTGGCGACGAGGATTATAACACTTGATTGTGTCAAAAAGAGAAAAGGTTATTAGAAAGTAAATACTCTGTTTAAAAAATCCTTCTAAACACTCTTTAGTCATAACCCATGAAATTCTTTTTTTCAAATCTAGAGCCTCGATTTCAAAACAGTTATTTTACCAAATTTCTAAAAGCAATATAAAAACTAAAAACAGGTTTAATCAAAATATAGCACACCCATGGTTTAAAATCGAAATTGAAATACAAAAAACGTTGAAAATGAATAAAAAAGCAAGATGTATGCAAGAAATCTGAAAGAGAAGAACACGAGTTAGGTTAAACTCTATCAGAAGCAGCAAACAAAGCAGATATAATAACTGCTCGTTTCAATCATTCAATCTGCGCAAAACATGGCCGTCATACCCATCAAATGTCGCATGCGGATGGAAGTTATTTGCACGTCAAAATCCACAAAGTAAAAAAACAAAAATCAAAATAGCAATCAAGCAATATTAAGTGAAGAACCAGATGTATATTGCATGAAGAGCAATATTAACATG
Organism: Sicyos baderoa; assembly: GCA_037832685.1. NCBI lineage: Eukaryota > Viridiplantae > Streptophyta > Magnoliopsida > Cucurbitales > Cucurbitaceae > Sicyos > Sicyos baderoa. The sequence continues at coordinate 11,686,598 of JBBMEF010000008.1, read as the reverse complement.
AAAATTGACTCTACATATGAGCAAAATCGAAGTCACATTCTATTATTCTTTAAAAGAAAGAAATAAAGGAAACAAAATGCAGCTCAAATTGAGCCATATAACATGAAAATTGACCTAATAAACTTTTCTTAATGCATGAAGGAAGCAGAAAGCGGCGAGGAAAGCAGAAGATGAAGAATGCAAGGAGTAACTCAGGTTTGTGCAGCTTATATAGTGTGTAAAAGACGAAGCATTAAATCTAGGGCAAAAAAATCTTGGCTTCTTGTGGTAGGGTTTCGGGCAGGGAATGGGCCGTGGGCCGTGGCTGACCCTGCCCGCCCATGAATTCAGAACCATTGTTTCCAAATATACGGAACTCTTTCCAAATTTAGCTCTTCAATCTCTAACCGTCTATTCTGCGTAAAACTAGTGAATGATCGTGATCAACGACCAGAGTTTTTAGATTCTTTTATTTACTTATTTTTGAGTTTTTTTGGTAAAGTATTGCATTATTTTATTATATAAAAATCAAATATAATATATCAAAAAAAAAAAGAAGCTTAATCAGCTTTATTCACTTGTATTAAAAAAAAAGAAGCTTATACATACCTTCATTATAGATATCTATAATCTTTTTTTTATTATTATTTTTTTTTTTTTGAGAACAATCAATACATGATTTAAGATGATTTCAAAAAAAAAAATTGATTTAAAACCTCTTGACCACAGTACTACACTTCATGAATTTTACCAATTGTCAGATTTTTTCTTCTAAAAAAAACCATCAATATATAAAATTGAGTATTGTGATGTAGAGATTCCCAGATCCAAAAATCTTGAAAGAATCATAAAATTGAGTATACAAACTTATTACTTTTTTTAAAATTATAATTTAAAAAAAAATGATCAAACAAACATTACAGCCTTACACATTAAGGGAGTGTTTGGGGCAAGGGAATGGTAATGAGAAAGAGAATAGAATGATGAATGATTATGGGAGGAATGATTATTTGTATTTAAAATAATGGTAATTATTATTAGAAAAATAAAATAATGAATATGTGATGTTACCCGCAGGTCAAACAGATTGAGTCCCAGATTGATCAGATCAACTTAAAATCCAAGACAGTTTTTCCACTTTGGAAAAAATAAATAAATGAAAAGATACACAATTTATATACTATCAAATATTTATATAACAGTAACACCTTTTTTTTAGTTCTATATATCATAACTAACATGGTTTTCATTTCTGTACACATGACAATTTCCCTAGTCAACTATTTCAAAAGTTGATGCCAAAAATCAAAGGGATCATTTTGCTGACCGTGGTTAGAAGGGTTGGTCTCCTTTGAAACTGATATGAATCTTTCTGGTTTTGAGGTTAACTAAAAGTCTCCAAAATAAAAACTAACCAAAACACTATACATTTTGAACAATACCTTCAGCCTTTACTGCTTCTAATGATTTTAACTCTTCCAACAGCCATGAGATCTGGAGTTCTTCTTCTCGTACATCGCTCCTAAGCCGCGTCGCCTGCACAAGTGATGAATCATTCAATTTACGATGTTCAATTCTTAGTAACATCGGTCAACAAGAGCATAGCTCTAGTGGCATGATGTATAACCTAGTGACCAAAAGTAAAGAGATCTTAGTATGATTTCCTTTATATGAGTTGACGCACTTGTTAGATATTTGTTGTAGACCAGGGTCAAAGAGGTTTTGCATAATTAAGAAATGATAGGTTCAATTCATAATGGTCACCTGCCTAGAAATTCATTTCTTACAAGTTTTTTAGTCATCCAGATATTATAGAGCCAGGCGGTATATCCAATGAGAATAGTTGAGATGCACGTAAGCTAGCCTAGACACTCACAAATATTTTATAAAAAAAATGGTAGAAACAAATGGTTCTTTTAAAAACATCGATCTAACGCATTCCCAAAATTAATATTGCATAATGATGTTATCGATTCCACTTGTACCTTGAGATTAAGTTCTTCCTCCCGCTTTTCATACTCTGAACATCTACAGAAAATAATAATAATAATAAAAAAACAAAAAAAAGAACTTGTAAAAAATGAAACCCTGCACCAAAAACTCATTTCTAAACCATCGAATAAATTTCCTAACTCACTTTGCATGAAGCTTCTTATTTTGTTCCAACAAAATAATAGCCCGCTGATCTTCCAGTTCATTAGCACGTACAGACTGCAATGGCAAAAAATTGAACTTATTTTTTTGTCATATTAAAGTGAAATACAGCCATGTCCAAATTATGTGCATTTAAAGAATCATGAAACAAAAGCTCAACTTGGTTGACTAAACAGCTCCCACGAAAAATCGAAGTTGGAAACAATGAAGAACATAGTTTTAAAAACTTTATATATAGGAATAAGATGGCCAATCAAACTGACATAACACAATAATTTCAAAGAGATTTGTATCATGCTCCTTCAAACCATGAGGTAAAGTAAAGACAATGAAAATGCAGAATAATTTGTCCAAAACCCTTTCACCTGTCCCTCTTCTATCACATCATCTTTTTTTCTCTTCATCTGTACATCGTCAATCAAATCATCTGCCTTTCTCTTTATGCATACTCCTGCACCAACAAAAAGCTTTAGAACTACAGAAAGAATAACATTAGATAATGAGATGAACACACCATTATGGGTCAGAGAGCCTTAATGAATTAATGAATTCAAAAGGTTATGAGTTCACTCCATGATGGTCAAAAATTAATTTCCTATGAATTTCTTTGACAATCAAATATTATAGGTCAGACAGTTTATCTCGTAGGGACGGAGGGAGAGGAGAGGAGACTGAGGCCATGGCTCCCAATTGTTTTTTTTTTATTTTTCTATATTTTGTATATGAAAGTGGTACCCATCTATAATTTATTACCATTTATAGTAATAGATGGCACCCAAATCTTGTATTTTGTTTTTTTTTTATATATATAATTGCACACATGGTGCCCTCAGCCCTCCAAACTAAGTTTTTTGGATTCACCCATGTCCATGAGAATAGGCGAGATACTGACTTAGACACAACCAAAAAAAAAAAAATGATGAACAGATGTGTTGAACACTAACTAGTAACTACATACCATCCCTAGGTTTTCCCTGCGAGTTTGTACATTGTTCAGATGTTCTTTTACCATCTGTGACTGTGTTAGGTGGTGCCTGTGAGGTTGCGGTCACACGAGGATGTTTCCTAGCCTGATACCCAATAAGATCACAATGATAATCCCTGACAAACAAATAGGCAAAAAGGATGAGGCAACACTAGCACAATGATAATCCAAGTAGCTCACATCTCCGTTAATCAAATTCCAAATTGGAAAAAATATCGGTATTAATCGCCTTAAGTTTTTAGAAATAGCTAACCAGTATTCCCAAGTCATGCTTTTCAAACGAACTTCAAGTTTCTGGAAAAGAGAAGTTCTCTCAAAGTCTTGTTTGTTATGTGTAGGCTCAATAAAATTTGCTTCGAGAACACCTTCAGATATAGAGGAATATCAATGGCCATAACGCTTACATGTCAAAAACAAAGGAAAATTTGAAAGCAAATGTGAAATGCCTACCAACAACTCCTCTTCCACTATTGTCTGAATAGCTCACAGCCCTCCAAAATGGCTGCAAATGAAATAAAAAAGGAACAAAATTGCTATAGAATAAAAAATAACTCGATTGGTGAACCATGTTGATGCGGGACCAAATAGAATAATAACCCATCTCACTATGGAAGTCTTGAACTAGTGATGGTAAAATTACATTAAAGAATAAAAGAAAAATAAGCTCCTCATTTACATATATATACTATAAAACTCCCCTCATGTTGGAGCATATATGGAATTTGAAAGCTGATGCAAGATTGTAAAGACTGACAAGCAATTTAGAGCTATTTTCACCTAAGTGTTAAATAAAGTCTGAATGGATTTTTTTAGTATGAGCATGATTAACATATATTTTAAATGAACCATATATTGTGAAAATATATGCATAGAAAGAACCAGGATCCAATTTTCCACGTATCTATGCAGACTCAACAGACAAATTCTGTGAAATAGTAAGATAAAACCTGATTATGAAGTAAATTAGCTTAAATACTGATTATGAAAGACCAAACTCTTGTTACAACAATGAACCCAATAAGAGGAAGAAAAAAAAACTACAAGGAAAAACAAACACAAAATGGAAAAAATAAAGTTTTCCAGTGGTTAAAATGATGGGGTAGGAACATGATATGCTTTAGGTTTGAAAAAGGTCAACAACAAAAAGTGAGAAAATTTACCAGAATCAAACGATTTTTATGGTACACATTAAAACCGTGTATACTGAGACGTGGAGCCTCCTTCAGAAACCCAATTGTAGTAACAACAACACCCTGAATAGTTAAAAGGAGTTAGACAATTGATAAGGTCTTGTTTGAGTAAGAAAATATGTTTTCTTTTTCTTCTTCACCTTTTGTTCTTTCTTTCATTGATAAAATCAACTGTCAGAATTAAGAAGAAGAAAAATATAAACTACCTCCCGAGGCTTATATAAAATGTATTCGAGAAATTTGAGATCATCAGCAAGATTACGATGCAGAACCACTCGCCCACGCAATACTATTTTGAAGTGTTCTGTCAACCGCAAATACAAGATCGATAAATATTCCTGAGAAGCATGAAGTGTAAGTACAAAACTTGAGGCCTACAAAAAATGATGCTGTTATTATTTTTTTGCAACTAAGCTTACACGGAGAGAATATTGCAACCGATTAGCAATGTGTTGCTCATTAATTGACTTCAATACAGGGTGAGTGTAAATTGTTTCTTTATCTCCGCTAATGCAAATGTCCTGCTACCGCATAATCAATAGAAAATCCTCCCAATAACTAAATTAAACAGTCAATTAAAAGAAGAAAAATCAAAAGAACGAAGTTGAACCTCTGGATCTGTTTCAAAGTCCAGCTCCATTTGGTCTCCATTATACCACAAATTATAGATGATTACTTTTGTGCCATGAGATCCAATATCATCGAACTGCCATCCGAGTCAAAATGTACACACGTTTATGCACCAATAGATTGCTTTCAAATAGTTTAAAAAATGACCATCAAATTGGTCTGTACTTGAGAGCTGCTAAAGTATGTACTACACAATTAAAGATGTTCAATTGGCAAGGAAACACAGCATTTGCATCAGTTTTAAAGAGGAACAAAAGGAAGTTCAAAAGATCCTACTTGCTTAAGAAGCCCAGCCTCTGTTGAGTATGGAGACCACTGCAGAAGTATGGAAAGGTTAGACGTGAAATGTTCCTTCCCATGCAATAATTCCATTTTGCCACTTGATGTGTTATACTCATAATCTACCTGTAGTACAAACATGAAAATTTAATTCTCCATTGCAAGTGATAGAACCAACAAGATTTCTTATAAAAAAAAAGAGATTGAACCAACAAGAGACAAAGATAACAGAACCAGCATCAGTTTGGAAGTCGAACGTGCATAGACTTACAAAGGTTCACGAGCAGTAAAAAGATTTTTGATGTACTTATCTTTAGAAAAATAAGAAGAAAAAATATGCATAAACTAGATAAGAACACGTATGAAACAATCTACAATCTTCTGTTTAAGTCTTTGTTGTACCATATTTTGCGTTTAAGTCAGGTAATTTTCTGTTTAAGTCTTTGTTGTACCATATTTCGGGCACCAAGAGTGTGCAATGAGCTTGTCCATGTAATACTTGTGATCGCTTCCAAACAAGGAAAATCTCAGCTCGAGTTCTCCAAGTTGGTTCCTTGAAACTGAATAGTGAAGACAATGACCATTATTTACACCCCTTGTCCTTTCCCTCCACTAGTTGCCAAGCTCTTTTTCATACATTCACAATTCATTGGATCTTACCCCCAAAAAATCCTTATATTAGGTTTTATGCAGTCATCCCACAGAGATAAGATCTTATGATTTATGCTGACTAAGACACCTTCTTTATGATGCTAGATGCCATACCCTCAACTGGATATCAGATTTCATTTGCACATGTCTTTCCTTGAACATGCAAAAAACATCCCATTTTGCAATAAATAACATAGCATTTGAAGCAGACTTGCAAATTTCTGGTGTTACTAATTTATTGTTTCTTATGAATGAGTAAGTATTTTAGTGAGCGTAACCATATATAATGAAGAAACATTAACCATAGAAATATCACAGCCACATATATCTATTTAACGAGAAAGTGAAATTACCATAGGCACTACAATTCGGTTGTAGCCTGAACGGGTCAAAAATGTATAGGATAGTAGACCAATACTTTGTGTTGATACCCTGGACACATGGAAAATTAACTTCAGGAAAAAAAAAAAAAAAAAAAAAAAAATCTTATGCATGACTTTTCACAATTGAATGGTTTAGTTTCCTATCCAAAATAATAATAATGTCATGCATGTGCACCCAAAAAAGTCAATAATGTTAATCCTGTTTTATCAAATAAGTTTCACAAAGAAAAATTAGTTCACAATTGTCTGCTAAATAAATGAATAAAGACAATTAAAGATGGTTAAAAGAAATACCACCATTTATAGCTACAACTAAGAAATTGCATGTACAAGTTCTAAACTATGTCAAATTTGGAGCCAAACCTATTATTCATGTGCCGACTGAAGACAATTGCATCTGCACCAAGTCTCATAGTGCTGGTTTTGAAACCATTTCCATCTGGAAGGCTACTAGCAAACCAATAAATGCAATAGGGAAGAAGAAGCTCAAAAATTAAAATTACAAAATGATTGACATTTTCCATACATTTTCCGATGGATGATTCCGACTTATCTGAAAATCCAAAATTCATACACCTCCTCATTGCTTCGGGATCCATTCCACCTCCATCATCTAGAAAAAGTGGTCAAATTTGAAAATGTCATTACTAGGCAATCTAATCTACAAATATAACAAGGTTGAACAGAGACAATACAAATTTAGAGATAAGAGTAAGTTGGATAACCTAAGAGAAAACATAAATTTGATAACAAAATAGTTTGGACAATTGAATAACAGTACCTTGAATTAACAAAGCAGGACGTCCATCTCTTGCATTCAAGATTTTATCCACATTGACAAAGGTGGCTCCATTTTGGATCTATCCATTACATAAAATAGAAACAAGAACTTAAATGTAGAAGGCTAACAGAACAAGACAGAAGAATACACCAATTTCTCCACTTAGAAGATTAAGCCCATGTCATTAAAAATAAAAACCGAAAGCATTTTATTTGCAATTCATAAGTGATTATCGTGCCTTGAAATATTGTGAAATATATGACCAATTGAAGTTTTATTTCAGAAAGGTGGGGTGGGAGACTGGGAGGGAAGGGAAGAAAATTGGAAAGATAGCTGGCCTAGAAAAAACAATTTTAATTTAAATTAAACGAATATTCTTCTAAAAGATTCAACCGAGAAAATCACCTCATCAACAGCGTTATCAAGCAGCTCTGCAACAGCTGCAAACAGAAAGAAAAATGAAATTATGGCTTTTTTATAAGAATCAATTTATTTGCATCTTTTCATCAATTGATCGAAAAGATGATTCGGCTTATTGAACTGCTTTCATCAAACAAAATACATACAAAATACATACAAAATCATACACAAACAAAAACGCGCTCACACTCTCTTGAGTTCAATACCTCCAAAGACCCATTTGTGTGAAGTAGCATTTGAATGAAGGAACATAGGGTGGACATGGAGATGGCCGTAGGATCCTGCCATCAGGAGAAAAATAATAAACATCAGAAACAAAGCTCCTAAATCCAATAGCTCTTCACAAAGCCATCTAAATTAAAGTTCAATTCTGCATTACTTCGATAGAACTACTATTTGTCCAATTCGAAACAAGGTAACTTTTCTGACCATAATAAACCCATGAACATACATACTAATTTAAAAACTGGTGAATCTGATAAGGGAATATAGCATAGTACTTTCAACAGTGACTTTCGAAGCAACTCCATCATCGTAGTTTCCAGCTTTCCAAAATTGTCGGAAAACTGGTGCAGGACCCAAGGGAGATGCTGGAGATGGCACCTGATCCAATATACTAAAGGTACTCTGAACAGCACTTAAACCATTGGGGCTCCTATTTTCATCAAGTCCTTGACTAACAAATTTGGCATTTGGCTTTTCATGTTTGAAGATATTCTTCTTCTCGACATCACTCGATAAGTCCACAATGCCAGTAGATATCATCCTGAGCAAGACAAAAAAGGGTTGTTCTCGTCAAGTCAAAAGTAATACCACAAATGAGACATTCTATTCAACACTAGTAACATCAAATATTACTATATTCGATTCTTCTTTTTTTTTGATAGGAAACTGTAACTTTCATTGATCAATGAATAACTATATTAGATTCATAGGTGAGTTGAATAAGAGGATTCAAATAAAACAAGAAGAAGCAGAAGGCTATACAGAACTCCACAATTAAATGCCAAAAACTTATGAACCCACCACCTGAAAGATATCAAAGGAAAGCCAAATGAAATCATTCATTGGAAGGGTGGGATGGCTTGAGTGAACAAGTCAAGAATCACCCTGGCTACATTTGCTTTTGACAGTTATATATAATAAAGGAAATTAACCAAAGAGCTTGATTATTATGATCCAAACACATAGTTAGATATTTTGAAAGTTAAGAAACAAAAATGTCATAAACATAGAAGCTTCAAGACAAACTGGGATGGGATTTAAACTTGAATGTAAATGACATTGGACTACTATTTTTAAATCAAGAGACAGGTGATAATTACCAACTTAGACAAAGGTATTCCTGGGACTTAACTTTTATTTCTACTTTTGGTAGTTATCAGTGTCAATAAACAATTGACCCCTACCTAGCATAGAGACGGGCGTGGTTACCCTTGTTTCAAAAAAAAAAAAAAAAAACAATTGGCCCCAAAATATTGTATTTTGTGTCTATATATCAATTATGATTCTTTTAGTCCTTGAAATAAGGAAACTATGATATAGCATAAACATCCGAACATTAATAGCATTCTACTTCAAACTAGGAAATAAAGAAAAGCAATAATGTTCTAATTCCAACTAGAAAGTTATAGTACAGTTTGTATTTTTAGTTTCTCAATAGAAACTGCAGTACAGTTTGGATATTATACTTTGAAAGAAGAAACTAGAGTGAGACGTATTTATCAGTCTTTTTATATCCATGATTGTCCGGGTCAGCTTATGTGCACCTCGACTATCGTCACGGAATATACCAGGCTATACAACATTTAGATGTCAAAAAACTTGTAGGAAATTAATTCCTAAATAGGTGTCACCTTAGATTGAACTCATCACCTTTTAGTTACTTAAGCCCCTCTTGACTATTAAGTCACTCCATGATAGTTGACGTACACAGTGTCTTAAGAAATAAAATAAGATCCTCCCATAAACAACAAATGGCTTAGTAAACCACTCTAGGTAACCCTAGTGGTCAAAAGGGCCTTAAAAAATTAAAAGGTTGTGAATTCAATTCATGAAAACTAAAAAGTTGTAAGTTCAATTAATGGTAGTCATTTACCTAGTAATTATTTTCCTATGAGTTTAATTGATATCCAAATATTGTAGAGACCAGTCAAGGTGCGCATTGGACACTCACGGATATAATAAAAATTAAACTTAAAAATTAAAAAAGACGAACGGTTAAGAGAGCTTTGAGAATCAAGAGGTAATGGGTTTAATAATGGTCACCTACTAAAATTAATTTCTTAAGGGACTCCAAATGTTGTAGAGCAAGTTATCCCTTAAGCATAGTCGAGATGAGCTTAAGTTTGTCTGGACACTCACATATCAAAATGCTTCTTAATTTGAGCTGTCTTTCGCAAAATATAAATCGTATTAAAAGAAAAAAGAAAAAAACTAAAATTATAGCATACTCCAACAGTACCAAAACCTAATGAGTGACTAGAAACCAACAAGAAAGGACAAATTTATCTAAACGATTCTAAGTGAGAGCAAGAACGTAAATGGTTAAGTTGAAGTTGAAATGAAGATAAACAAAAATGATTATGAGCCGCTGGACGTAATGTGAGGATAAAGTAAGGAGGCGGATGAAGAAATAACCCGGCGGCGACCGGCAACCGGCGACTGTACAGAGTTGCTCACGTTTGCCTGTAGACGGTCCGGCGACCGCCGGCTGAAGTGGGGTGCGATCAGGAGGTTTGAATGTATGGCAGCAAAATAATCATTACTGATTTGAGGCAAGGAAAGTGGGAATGATTAGTGTTTCGGGAGAAGAGAATAATTATGAATCATTTTATATTTTTTGTTTGGGATTTATAATGCATGCAAATGGTATGCCTCTTTTGTACATTAATGCATATAGAAGTATTTAATTTTGATTCCATATCTTTTCTTGCTATATTTTTTTTTTTTTTTTTTTAGTAAAACTCCCCTACACAGTGTAGGACAGCCCTACATCTTAAGTATGTGGCATTATTGGTGCAACGAAAATTTCTTTAATTAAGAGAGTTAATTAAAAATTAGTGGAATTTTTGTGGCACCCAATGATGTCACATACCTAAAAGGTAGGCTCCTCTACACATGCATGTGTAGAGGAGCCTACCGGTTTACTAGAGTGGTTTACTAAGCCATTTGTTATAGTGTGAATTTTTACAATTTGTTGGAGTGTGGAATTCTAATCCACGGTGCTACCGGTTTACTCTATACTCGTGAATGTCACTTATTTGTTGGTTAAATAAGTTATAGGTTCAAAAGATAATTTGGGTCTTGATCATGGCAGGGCAAGCGTCCCTCAGATGTTGTAAGGAATCAAATTTCATGAATCGAAATAGGAAGCTTACCATTAACTTCGATTATTTTTTTAACAACCTTCCTTTAATTGCTATATAATACATATAGGGCATGTTTAGATTTGAGAGGATGGATTGGGTTGGGTTGAGTTGGGATGAGAAGAGAAGATAAGTGAAATAAGTTTATGTTTGGAGAGAAGGGAAGAAAAAATAAAGTTAGGTTTGATGTGATGAAAAGAGAATGGTTGAAGTTTTATTTAAATAAAAAAATGAATATTTAATAGTTTTTTAATAATAAAGTTATGTTTGATGCTATGGAAAGTGAATTGTTGAAGTTTTTATTTAAATAAAAAAATAAATATTGAGTAGTTTTTTAATATTTTAATATTTAAATAAAAACGTGGGGCCTACACGTGGAGTTGGGTAGGAGTTGGATGGACTCATCGAAGTTCATGAGCCAAACATGGAATAGAAATCAAGCCAAGCCAATTTCTCGATTTGTCCCTGGGGCAAACATACCCATACAAAAAGAGATATGCGCTCATGTACATAATTCCATATAGAAAGAAATATTAATAAAAAATCAGACAAAATCAACAACAAAGTTAAATGACCTATTGGCCTAGCTTTTTTTTTTTTTTTTTTTTTGAGAATGGCCTAGTAGTTAATATGACTTTAGAAATCAAAAAGTTATGAATTTAATCTATGTTGACCACCTACCTTAAAAATAAGAGCTTTTAGCATATCTAGACTATATTAGAAAACTAATTGCAAAATTAGAAAATTCGGAAAGTATTTGCAAG
>JBBMEF010000008.1:11658397-11669133 GCA_037832685.1 Sicyos baderoa | reverse complement strand
ATATTTAATTTCGAATTTTAAATAAAAAATTAGTTTTGCAAAAAAAAACTTGAGTGCCTAAATCTGCAATTACTTTTTGAAACATGCCTAGTTACTACAATTTCCCGAAAAATAATTCCTCAAAGATCTAAACAATAAAAAGAATATATATATATATATATATATATATATCATTCCAAACATTTACGAACATATATTAAAAAAAACAAATTCAATATTAAATTTCATTATAAATAATAATTATGAACGCAGTGCATTATATAATATTTTAAGAAAAACACTTGTTTTTTTTGTTTGAAGCAAGAGAAATACTTATTTACACATGAATAAGTAGTGTCACTCTACTTGTTGCTTATGCGGCATCACTTAGAGCCACAAATTTTTGTTTACTTTTTCCTTTTTTTGTTGATTGTTTCTTTAAAGTAAACAAAAAGAATTGTCTCTAAATGATGCCATATAAGCAACTCTAGATGCCATATAAGCAACCAAGTAGAGTGACTCATTGTTAGAAAAGTATTTCTCATATTTTAATTACAATAAAAATGAAAATGAAAAGAAAAAAAACAAATCAACAATCTTTAAGAGCAATCATTTGCTAAAGGAGTAGTAGCACAACCACACCAGCGTAAATTGTGTGCCCAATGATCAAGAGTTCATGGTTCAATTATTTCCATCTCCAAATTGTTGCACACCATTAAAAAAAATTCTCCAATTCATCGCCAACTCCCGGAAAACACAAGGATTTGGCGTGTTATTACTTTCACCAGAGACTGAAAAGGTTGAAAAATCTCTCTTGCTGTAACTTATAAAAACTTATAATATCATGTGAGAATATACATAATGAATAACCAATATGTAAATACACACATTGTTCTGCATTAAATAACCCATATCCTAAGCTATTATTTCTACCATTCATGGTTTAAAAATAGAGAATGATTTCTGCTAAAGCTTACCTTTTCAACTACAAATACTACAGAGGTTATGCATAATACATGAACAGGCCGCTTCCGGCAGCACAAGCGATTAAATTTTCGGTTGGATGCCACGCTAAATGCAGTAACTTGGAGTTTAGGTCAACCGATGATTCATTTCTTCCTGAGCTTGAATGTTCATTGCCTGTGAAATTAAGTCAACAGATCTTAGTAGAAGATTTTATTACAGTATTTGTGAGAGAATATAGTGTAAAGTGAGTCATGGGAGTGTTTATGAGATCTCGTAATCATATTAAGATATACGAGGTATTCTCTCAATTAGTTTTGAGATGAAATTCTATATTTATCTTATAAGATATTAAAATTACAAATCTCGAACCGGTATTTGTTTTCAAAATAATGAAGACCCGAACTAAGAACGATAAACCTAAAGAGAGCCTCTTAAGAGACATACTGAAGATCTTATATTGAAAAATAAAGACGATCTTTATAAGAAAACTATGAGTTATCTGTATGAGAAAACTATAAAATAAAGATCTTATATTAAAAAACAAATAAAGAGATCAGATATTTTTGTAAGATAACAATAAAATATATGAGTTATTTCTGTCATTGTCGATTAGTTTTGAGATGGAACTAACCGTGCCGGAAAAAATCACGCGTCAAATTGCTCAAGGATGATCTTCTAGCCCGCCGAGTGGGTTGAAGATTTGGCTTCCTGCATTTAATTTAGAAGTGTAGAGCAGAAGCTGAGCAAGTACAAGGCATAATTAACTAGGGGAGGGGGCAACTGTCCTATTTTTCTTTTTCGTATAAGTGGAGAGATTCGAATTGAGCTATATTTTTGTTGGCGAAACAATCTTCCCATTTAGTTTGTCTTGAATTATATTTATATTTAACTTGCTCTTAAAATTTACAAAAAAATTCATATGATCAACCAACAACAGCAACAAAGTTAAAGTAATACGATGTATGATCTAATAACCAAGAGGGTTAAATTCTTTAATTCTCACCCCAACTATTGTTGAATTCATTAAATAAATAAATAAATAAAATTTTAAAAAATAGCATGATCCAAACAGGTTGAGACACGGCAATAAAAAACACATAACTCACGCAAGTTATGATGCAGTTTTTTGTTCTATAGCAAAAGCATGTGAGCAATTTCAGGGTCATAGTTTGATCATGTTGAAACCATAGGATCATGAGCATTACATGCAGGCAGATAACCATGATTATCGTAGTTAATAAAACAGAAACTTGCCCGTCAGGAATTTTTCCCGCTTCAGTAGTGATCCCCTCCGCACTTCCCGAGCCATAAGAGAACATCCGTAATTGGTTGCTGAAAGAAAAATGGATAAATAATGTCACTACAACTTTGTCAAGTTTTTTTTTTTTTTTGATATTCGTGACTGTTCGGGCCAGCTTTCACGCACCTCGACTAATGTTATGGGACATAGACATATCATTATCACCTGACCCTACAACATTTGGATGCCAAGGAAACCCGTAGGAAATTAATTCTTAGTAGGTGGCCACCATGGATTGAACTCATCGTCTTATGCACTCCAAGGTCCTCTTTGACCAATTGAGCCACTCCATTATGGTTCACTACAACTTTGTTAAGCATTTTCATAATCGACTAGATTGTACTGCAAACTAGTGAGGAATCCTATAATAATAGAAAGGGGAGAGGGTAACCATCATGACCCAATGGTTAAGAGAGTCTTAAATAACTAAGAGGTGATGATTCAATCCATGACAACCACCTACTTAGAAATTAATTTCCTATAAAATTCATTCATAACCAAATGTTGTAGGTCAGGCGGTATGTCTAGTAAAATTAGTCAAGGTGTGCGTAAGCTGACCCAAATACTCATGGATATCAAAGAAAAAAAAGGAAAAAGGAGAGTGGGCGAACAAGTCAGTAAAACAACAATGGACAAATACCAGTCCAGCCAAAAGTAACTAAACGCAAATTAATCTTATAGGATAGGGAACTTCAGTTAAGATTAGAGGTCAAACCTGTAAGATCCAGTTGCAAAGTGAAGCCCGTCTGCACTGAGGCAACATTCGAATCTATCAAATATGGAATCGTTATCATACAGCTCACACAACTGAAAAAAAGACAATCAGTAGTCAGATTTGAGTTGAGGATGCTATGGGAACTCCTTAACCAATTCAAATGAAACAGACTTTTCTTTCTTTGTTAGCAAAAACATTTATACTCACCCTAGGTCTAAGGTGCTCATGAACCTTGAATACTGCAACTGGAGAAGAACACTTGTGGATATCCCAAAGCTAAAACAAAGATAAAACGGTGTAAATGAACTCGGGACTGAAAAACATATATATAATTTTGTTAAACTATGTTAAATCATCGATCAACCTAAAAACTTACTGTAATAGATTAGAGTAAATTTAATTATATCAATCGACACTCCCTTTTACTTGCAGGCTTGAAAATTTGAGAATGCACATCAAGTAAAGATCAATGTTATTTGGGGATGAAATGACTCAACAAGGGTTTGAACACATGACTTCTTATTCTGATACCATGTTGTATTAGGTTAAATAATCAATCAACCCAAAAGCTTAAACGGATAAGTTTTGGTAAATTTAGTATATATGAAGCAACAAATTTTGTTTAACTAACCATCTTGTTTATGCATATTTGCTTGTACAATAGAGTAATAAACTATGACAACAAAAAGGTAGGCACTAGTGTTTTCTAATAATTAAGGATCAAAATGGAACAATTCATCCAAAGATGATAACCCCATTCCCAAGAAGGTTCATTTATCCTAAAGGATTGCGATAATATAAAGCTAACTGAAATATATTCAAAATTTCAAAATTCAACTGAAATAAAAAGCAAGCAGATAAATATGGTCTCCTTCTAGTTACAGATAACAAATACAGAATAAAATATACCATCACCACCAAGTAGTATTTGAACCTTTAAATTCATGTAATCACGGCTAATGATAAACCGCCCATCACGTGAAAATTTTATATCCGAAATGGATGAAATAATCTCGGTAAAAAATGATTTTGGTCGACTCAACTCTTCAGCTCGTAATCTGTAAAATCAAAGAGGCATATGATAAATAACAGCAGGATATTTTCGATATATTATCAAATAGCAACAGTCTGGTAGACTGGAATTTGATTAAAGATTTCGCTATATCCTTACAAGGCATTGTACAAATGCGATAAACTCACAGAATTGCAGTATGATCACATAATGCAGACTGGCGCATGTCCGCTAGACGAATAAAGCCCCTAGAGCTGCTGTACGCAAGAAGATTACAGTGCAGAGGATGGAATTCAGCCGACGTTATGATCTCTTGATAAACATTAAAACATAAGTCATAATCATATATTTGGTTTGAGAAATAATAGGCATTGCAAAAAAAAATTATCTGCAATATATTCGAACTGTAGTGAGAACAAACATTCCTCTCTTCAATAGAGACCGTACAGTTCTTAGTGAAAAATATGTTACATATGACTCAACTCTGCAGGCATGTAAGAGTATAACTCATAGCATCTGAGTTTCATGCTATGTATAATATTCTGTGTTTTGTAAAGCAATTGGGGGTCATCTATTCTAAGGTCAAGTTGTGCTAAACGAGTAAACGTTATAAATCTGCATAGTCTCAATCAGGTTCTCCAAATAAATAGCTACACATAATGTTGCTAGTTTGCTAGGTCCATAAATAGATAACACAATACAACTACCCCAAATCAGGAAGTCGAGCAAGTTTAACACCTAAAGTTTAGGGTTCAGCGGAGGGAAGCTCTAATTTCCCAGTCAAAAAAAACACCTAAAGTTGTTATATGCCAGGAGGATTTCCTTAGGGATCGTCTCTCAAGTCTCTTTTCTCTACGAATATTTCAGCTAGAAGCAAAATTCTCCTTTAGGCGAGACCCTCCTACAGGTAAAGCCTTACTGTACCAAAAAAGTTGTAATCAAATGAGCATCCTCAACACATGTTACCCAATAGAGAGATGTGTAGAAAGACTAATGGAACTTTTGCAAATCTTTCACAAAAGAAACCCTCCTCCACCTTTCAAAAAAAAAAAAAAACACCCCACTGAAATCCCATCTTTGTCACCCCTCCCTAAAAAAATCATGTTTGTCTCTCCTCATTTCCCAATTGCCATCATGAAAGAGAGCTAATATTGCAGAAAGATGATGAACAGCTGTAGTACCTGTAAGATCTTCCATGTTTGAAGGCTTCATGTCAATGATATTGAAACACTGATTACTAATCTCAAGGTTCCATAAATTTATTCGCAAGTCGTCTGCAGAAATAAATGTTTCACCATCACTGCACAAATTAACCACTCAAGTTACTGTCATTTTGCTTGCACAGAGATATTTCTAGCACTTAGATGCAGTGAGTAATAAATCAAACGTGATTAAACGGGCCTGCAGAAAACAGGTCCGCACCCTCCCTCGTCTATTTATTTATTTCAACTCCAAAATACTTCATTTATGGGAAACAAAAAAATAAAGGTTAAGAGGCCAGAAAGATATTGCCCTACCTATTGTTGGAAATGGAGTTGATATTAAAATCATGAGCATGACCATAAACCTTACGGCATCTTCTCCGAGAAGTGTTGTCGAGATCAGCAATCTACATGCCAAACCAGCCTCAAGTGAACATTCTACATTACATTATAAGCATAAAGTCCCACGAAATAGATAAAACTAATTTCATCATCCTACTTCAAGTTTAGTACAGTTACCCACCATG
Source organism: Sicyos baderoa (assembly GCA_037832685.1). Taxonomy (NCBI): domain Eukaryota; kingdom Viridiplantae; phylum Streptophyta; class Magnoliopsida; order Cucurbitales; family Cucurbitaceae; genus Sicyos; species Sicyos baderoa. Next base: position 11,663,432 of record JBBMEF010000008.1, on the reverse strand, counting down.
TCATGAATGTCTTTAGATGCTACCTTGTTCATTGCCATATTCTCTGACCAATCCAAATGGCAGCCATTTGAAATAGATAACTTGTCTTGTTCGCTAGTGAAACTGTTTTCCGCTAAAAGTGCATTCTCGGAACTTACAAATTGATTGGGGTTCATCTCTTTGATATTTTTCACCTTATGCTCCTTAACCTGACCTCAAAAGAATGAAAAGGTGAAAAATAATTGGCTAACGAGTCATAGTTCTGCTAACCATGGTTCCAAACAAAGCAATCTGGACTATATATACCTACCAACTATACAGACAACTAGTTTTTCATTTTTTACACAAATGAAATATGAACCCATGACCTCTTGGTCTTATAGTTGATGTCATTTCAGTTATGCACTTGTTGGCTCACTTAAGTAGATTCTAATCTAAAAGAAGAAATCTTAGTTTGTTGAGGAAAAGAAAGTTCAATGGCCAGCTATGAAATTGACAACACTGAAAGTTTAACAGCCAAAGTGGGTTGAGCCCAACGGTAATTGACATGAACGAAATCCTCAACCCAAAAATGTTGTTGTACTAAAATAGGCCAAACTTGTAAATTAAAAAAGAAAAGAAAATTAATAAATCTCTAGATTAATTTGAAAATCTATTAATCCTTGAGATTAAAAGTTTAAAAGGATCCTCCCATTTATATAGTTGATCTTTTACATGGACGTTGATAACTTAATCATCACGGAGTGACTCAATTGGTCAAAGAAGGCCTTGTGAGTGCAATGATGATGGGTTCAATCCTACGGGTTTCTTTGGCATCCAAATGTTGTAGAGTCAGGCGGTATGTCCCGTGACATTAGTCGAGGTGCGCGAAAGCTGGCCCAGACAGACACGAATATCAAAAAAAAAAAAAAAAAAAATACATGGACGTTGATAACTTTATAAGCCCATACCTTCCATTGTTTAATAGTCTTGTCATTTGTTGAAAGGATGAAGCGAGATCCATTGGGTGAAACACACCACTTTAATTTATTAATCTTCTCTGGAATTTCCAAACTCTTCAAGTAATCAAACTACAGAAAAACTTCAATATCAAAATACAATCCATAACACTACAAGAGGCTGTAATTATTCATTGAAACATACTATCAATTATCGAAAAAGTCGCAACATACCTCCGGATCATGACTCTGAAATTCAGTCTTGTACTGGTATTCAGGATGACATACAGGAGTAAGATTCAACTGCTCCAACTTATTCCGAGAATGAAAGTTTTTCGAAGTCTAAGAACCCAATTATTAAGAAATCATAACCCAATTCTATCGAATGATAATGCCAAACTACCAATTAACTTCAATGCCTTGAAAGAATAGGCCTAAAATGAACAGAAAAACAGTGTCTATACATTAAATGTGTTTACATTCGTTCAAAGTGTTACAAAATCCTTACATCCTTCCCGGTGTTTCTTTCAAATATAATAACTCGACCACCTCGATCGCCGATGGCAAGGTTATCGCCAGTCTTATCGAATCCGATCGCAGATATGGTATCAACTACAACAGAGACAAATTCAAGTATTATGAAAGTAAATAAACAATGGAGAGATGAGAAGAAAAGTTGTGCAAAATTACTCTGGAGCCATTAGAGTACAATTCTCAAGTTCTAGTTCGATATTTAGGGGAAAAAACGATGAAAAATTGTTATACGAATAGTTCGTACTTCAACGGTTCCAAAAATTCAGCATCATACAGAAAAGGATGGAGAAATTGTTCAAATCAACTGGTTCACATAGAATTTTCCTCTATTCCAGGTTTCAACCCGAATTATCCCCAAACAATACCCAAAAAAAAAAGTTGAGCAACATTAACTCGCTCTGGCGCCATTAGAGTACAATTCCCAAGTTCTAGCTCGATAATTAAAGAAAATGGAGGGAAAAAGACGAAGAACAATCGTTATACGGATGATTCGTACTTCAAGATTCAAAAAATCCATTAACATACAGAGAACGATGAAGAAATAGTTCAAAACAACCGATCCACATAGAATTTTCCTCTGTTCTAGGTTCCAACCAGAATTAACCACATATAATACTCAAAAAAAAAAGTGAATAAACGGTGGATAGGGAGAAGAAAATTTGAGCAACATTAACTTGCTCCGGCGCCATTAGAGCACAATTCTCAAGTTCTAGTTCGATATGTAGAGAAAATGGAGGGAAAACACGAAGAAAAATCGTTATCCGGATAATTCGTACTTCAACAATCCAAAAAATCCAGTATATCAAACAGAGAACGATGAAGAAATAGTTCAAAACAACCGATTCACATAGAATTTCTCTCTGCTCCAAGTTCCAACCAGAATGATCCAAATACAGTACACAAAACAACAAAAGAAGCGAATAACTCACCATCCTGAATATCTTCTCCGGCAACGCGTTCGCCGAAGACCTGAGAGAACTTCCATTCAAGAGGCGCAGAGAACGAGTCGTTGCTTACAGTCATGGCACCGCCGAATCCCGTCCTTCAGCTCCACAGGCGCGCCATTGAAGGATTATAGAATTTGCAGTGGAAGATTCAAAGCTGCGTGTGCGAGTCTCTTTCAGGCGTAGCTATAGAGATAAGTAGGAGATGAATTGGAGGGCGCCAAGCAAGTGGCGGTGTCAGACTCGGACGCCATTAAAGGCACGGAAGCTGCCAAAATGTGCTTTTGTTCTTCCGATAATTAACGGTCGTGTTTGGATCTACTAAATGGGCCTTTTTAAGGCCCATGAAGGACATCACGGTCCATGTTCTTCGTAATTTTATACAACTTTTTATGAAAAAAAATTGCAACTACATTAATCATTTAAAATGTTTACTTATAATAGAACACGTTCTAGTTATTTTTACTCTTATTATTAAAAAAATAATAATAATAATTTTACTCAACATGTTGTGAATTAAATTGATAGTGTATCCAACTATCTATGGAACTTACAAAAAGCCCATTGTTAGAATGGGGAGAAAAACCAATAAATGAGAGTGTGTGACTATAATTCCAACAAAACCATTCTAAAAAAAAATTAAAAATCCAACAAAACTCAATAGATAAGAGTAGGTAATAATATAAAGTTTGGGGTAGGTTTAATGTTTTTAAAACTTTACATTCTTGTTTGTGAGGTCTAATTGTATGAGTTGGTGATGTGTTGATTGTTTTAATTGGTAGTAATTAATTTCAATTTTAAGATCATGTCATTTTATTTGAGAGCAATTATATACTCCTTAAATACATATAATAATAAATGATATAATTAAAATGAAGATATTAAAAAAAATAAAAGTAATAATCTTAAGAGTTTGTAATTGTTATCGTTTAAGTTATTAATTAATTTTTTAAAAAAAAAAAAAACTTAAATGAATTTATTTGTTCTACACTTAACCAATTATGAGCCATTTGTCCTACACTCAAATTTTTTTAGTTCAATTACAATTGATTCAAATTTGTGTCTTCTTAATCATAAAAATACATTGATATCATTGAACTATTATTCTTAGTGAATTGAGATATAAAATGAGCATGTAATTAAACAAAGAATTATTAGACTAACTAGACTAAGAGGATTCATTATAATTAACGGTCCCTCCCACAATTTAAGGCTAAACGTCTTCACTACACACAATAAATTATAAAAGTTGGTTTTGTTTAAGAAATACACATGAAAAAAAAAATGAAAGGTAGCAACTCATTCATCCATCATATAAGGGGGTCCATAAAGACCATGCATAACAGCAAATTGGATACTTTCAGATGGTTTCCAATGTCGTTTCCTCTGGTTTATAAACCAGTTGTTTATCTGTTTTTGGTCTAGGCCGGTCGACTCTGCCAATTCGACTTTGTCCGTCTCCTGCATCATAGTATGGCCACAACTTAAAAATGTTTGAACATATTAGCTAAACTTACATCATATCAGACATAATAATCAAGAGATTACATAAAGACTAGATGAATTGAACTTATTATGACTTAAGTGATCAAAGAGGATCTTGGGGTGTTCAAGATAATGGATTCATTCCATGGTAGTCACCTACCTAGAAATTAATTTCTTACGAATTTTCTTGATATCCAAATGTTGTAGGATCAGATGATACGTCCATCGACATTAATTGAGGTGCCCACAAGCTGGCATGGACAGTGATGATATCAAAAAAAAAAAAAAAAACTTATTCTCTCTATCCTAATGGCCTTCTACCTAATGCCAATCCATGGGTTTAGGGTTTTTAGAAAAAATGACAAGATGCTAGCCAAACAACCCGTAAATTATTTATCATCCAATAAACAAAATTAAGGAAAATGCAATGTCAATACACGATATAATACTAATCTCTAACCTGTTAAATATTTTCCTTTATTTTAGTACATATTATTAATTTCTTAACTAGTTAATGTAAAAGTTGATAAAATATCATAAAAAAGCAAAAGCTTACAGTGGGGTAAGGCCATTTGCAATGGATGTTCCACCAGTCAAGCAGGATCTGTCTGGCTTCTTTCGGAAGTTTCACTTTCTTTTTGGTTTTAGAGAATTCTTGCTTTAAGCCACTGATATAACCACCATACTTGCGTAGCAGTCGATCCTTCAGTTCCCGATTTTCATTCGCCGCCAAACAGCCCTGTAATTCTACTTCTCCGGCGCTTTGATCCTCTTCCGACGAACCACCAGCGGCTTCATCACCTGTTACGAATAGGAAAAAACTCAATCTAAAATAAATTGTCAAATTAAAAATTCAATGTCAAAACAAAAAAGATTTCATCGTCTTAGAATGGGTTAGTACCCCAAATATAAAGATGCTAACTATTAAGTCAAATTACTATATATTTTGGAGACTCCTTTTTCATGATTATATATATATATATATAGAAAAATCTAGGTTAAACTTCCATTTTGGTCCCTCAACTATCATGAAAGTTCCACTTTGGTCCCTAAACTTTCAAAAGTTCAATTTTAGTCTCTCAACTATCATTTTTGTTCTATTTTGGTCCATCAACTTTCAAATGTCCAATTTTAGTCCTTCAAGTTTCTTAAATG
>JBBMEF010000008.1:11587584-11658297 GCA_037832685.1 Sicyos baderoa | reverse complement strand
CTATCAGACACTATTGATGGAGTCTATCAATCTGATTTTGATAGATTTGCAAATATTTTCAAAAAGTTACTATTTACTTAATTTTTTTATCTTATTGTAATATACATGCAAATTCCTCATTGAGATATATAAAATTCAAAATTCAAAATTTTGCTATGAAATAAATCTAGAAAAAGTATTATAATTATATTTTAAAATTAAATTTAGTAATCATTTTATAATTCTCAACAACGCATATGTCATCATTGTTTGGAAAGAACAATAGAAGATTCAATATTAATGCAATTGATTAATAATAATCATACATTTAAGGAAAATAGATGAATAACAAAAAGTTTACATACTCAAATTGATCGAACGATGCAACGTTTTGCAGAATAATTGGCCATGCTTATTAACCATCCATTTTTCAATTTTTAAAATAAAACTTTATAAATTTCGCGTAAAGTTCATATTTAGTTAATTAATCTTTTTTTTTTTTCCAGAATAACATGATTACCAATTTTGAGTTACGTAGATCTTTAGTAACTTTTCTTTTTCTGAAACCAACTCCCCAATGGTACTGTTTTAGGCAATATTTTTTAAAATATATATATTTTATTTTAAAAAAATAGATTTTTAGATATTATAATTTCAATCCAAATAGAGGAATACTAATATTTGTTGAACCCTAATAAGACGACAATTTATAATAATGAATTTTTGCAGAAAAAGACCAAATTGATAAAATATTTACAACACTAGGCAAATTTTAAAAAATTTAGTAACCATAGTCAAATATACTGTATAAAGTAATATTTTTTATATTGAATAACTAATACATAATACAGTAGGATGAATACTATTTATATTGTATATTTGATTATTGATGCAAATTTGTTCAAATTTGCCTAAATCTGTAATTATTTTGTAAAATTTGATTATCTAGTACAATTTCTCTTATAATAATCAACTATAAGAAAAAATAATCAATATTCCTTAGATAACGATCAATTATATTAGAATATTTATTACACATAACATAATTTTTACAGAAAATGAAATTAACTAAAAATAGGAATAATAATCAATAATAGTCCGTGAATATTTCCGGATGATCTTTCCCAAAGTTCGAGGGTTTATAGTCCGAGGCGGAGGATGAAAATCCCACGGCTCAAAATCCGTCATGTAGGGAAACGTGTCAATACCTGATTCCGATCGATAGTTTCTATCATCCAACTTTATGGAATTGCAATGATTGGTGTCTAAGTTAGAAAACGTCATCTCATCTAACGTCATTGATACCGAAACATCTGAGCCGTAGAAAGCCATAGGCAGCATAGAGTTCAACAATCCGTTCCTTTTGGTCCAAGTTCAGTTAAAGTAGTTATCCATAACCCATAACTCGGTCGAACCGGGTGTCTTAAACTTTCGCATTAGTCCGAGCTTCCCTTTGTATGCAATGAGCTTGATATGCCATTTCAGAATGGCGTAGTTTTTCTTCATATTCTCGCGCTCCTTAACTATTGCTTCCGGCATTGGAATCGTCGACCAAGTTTCGGAGTAGAAATCGAAAGCAAGGATAGATTTGTGGTTGGTTACTTCCCAATGAGCGGCGCCAGAAGCAAAAGCCGGAGCCGAATAAGACATGAGACATCCAGAAGCATGGTCTCTAACAATGTCGCTTAAGCGCTTCCAACGCCAAGTTTTAGAGTCGAAGAAGTCGCAAATAGTGTAGGAATGATCGTAGAGGTGTTTGGAAGAGAGTTTATCAGAAGACAAACGGAAGATTTTGAAGTGCATAGGGTTAGAACGAAGGACAAATAAGGCCATGCATTTGGTGGGGTAAACTAATCCTAGGGAGTGGAATGCCTTTGCATTGTTTGGTGGAGGGTTTACATATGGAATAAAAGGGATATCTCGGGTGACGGGGGTTTGAGGTTTCGACTAAGACGAGGCCATTGGCGGCAGTGGCTCGAATCATCGGGCGGTTGACAGGGACGAAATCGAGGGAGAAATCGAAAGAGTTGGAGTATGGGGAGGCGAAGTGGAACTTATAGCCATTGTATTTGAGACATTGTAGAACAAAACCGTCAAGGAATATTGGTCCATGTTTGGCTGCAAGCTCTTTGTAGAACCATTCATGGCTGGCTTGGCCATGGTATTTTGATACGGCTCTAATTTTTCCAAGCTTGGCTAAGGGAAGTCGGCTTAGAATCTCCATAACGACGTCGTTTGGAAGCTCCATTTTACTCTTTTGAAAGTTTTTTTTTTTGTTGAGAAAGGTTTATTGATTTGGTAAATGATTAAAAGAATTAAGGGTGTGTGAATTTATAGTGGAAACATAATCAAAAAGGAAAATCTTTTAATGAAACTTTTGAATATTAATTAGGAAACTAATTCTTTTATTATCTTGTTGATGTTTTTTTAGTTATTTCGTTTTCGGTCTTTAATATATATTATTTTAAAATAAAATTAGTTCACAATATTATAAGATTTGTTGTTTTTGTGTTCCTAAAACGTTTACTTATTATGTTTAATTTTGGTAAATAAAGTTACGGTTGATTCTTAATTTTAGAATAAAATGGAGATATACTTCTCAATTTTTTTTTTTTTTTGAAGATATTCTAATATCAAAATAAAATGAAGATGGAATAAGAATAGTAAATAAGAAAGAGAGGCAAGTATGAAAGATTGTTTTTCTCAAAAATAAAAAAATAAAAAAAATCAAAGATTGACTATGATTTATATTCCTAATTTTTCTTAAAAAGAATTTCATTTTGTATGAAAATTATGTTAATCAAATTTAATAAAAAAAAAGTTTAAATTTATCTATAAAATAATTTTAAATTTTATCGAAAATATATATAGTCTATGATGATTTGAAAAAATATTCATACTTTTAAAAATTTAAATTCTATTATATCAATGATATCATTAAATAATAAAAAAACTATCATATTAAAAAAGTCCTTATACTAAAAGATAAAAGTGAGATTTTAAAACTCGTTTCAAATATTTTGAAAAGTTGAAACCCTTATTTATCACAAACTTAAAATTTAAGGATAAATTCTATTCAGAAAAAAAAAAATAATAATAAAAATTAAAGATAAATTTACAATTTAAGATTAAGGTATGTTTAGTTTGATATAAAAGAGACCGAATAAATTAGTAGTGCGCTAATTTTATTGTTTGATTGTAAATCGTTCCGTGACTCAATATTTTATTTAATTTTTCTATTAAGAAAATATCTATCATACACTTATTCAATACAATTTTGAAAATTATTTAAAAATTTTGAACAGAAACAAATTTTTTTAGAAACAGAATCAAATTTATGGTGAAAATTTGAATAAAAATAAATTTAAAATTTCAAAATAAAACAAATGATTATCAAATCACGCGTTAATGACCTGGACTTGAAAGGGTCGGCTCGCTCCCAGCCAAGTCTTTCCGGGCGAAGGTTTCGAAGCTGCGACAAAGCTGGGGCTCGGCTGCCGGAGATGGCCGACGATAAACCGGCGATCATGATGGCAAGCAGAGATAAACGAGATCTACAGCTTCTAATTCCGGTCACCGCATCGCCAAATGACGGCGGCGACGACGACGGCGACTCTTCCAAGCCCTCGTCCTCTTCATCGACCGGCCGCGAGGTATTGTTGTCTTCTTTTCAATGTATTACGCTCCAGTCTGCACTTTCCGATCGTTGAAGCTCATCGCTGGTATTGCATGTTGTTCTATTGAATTATCTGTGTGTTTCAGTCGATTTTAGGTTCAGTTTGGATTCTTGCTGATCATTTTGAACCATTTGCAATCGTTTTTCTCTTCCTTTTTATTCTGCTGATTTTCATACTTGTTGCTGTGCGGATTGCTTGTTTGAGCCTGAATTGATACTTGTTAGAAAGAAGTTCAATGAATTTGGAATTAGCTAGTGATTTCTGAAATTAATGCCCTAAATTTGGAATTAGCAACTGAATTGATAAGACGATTATTGTAACCGTGGCTGAGCTATTGAATGCATTTATACTCGTTAGATCCTCCAAAGACAATCTCGAATCGAATTTGGAATTAGTCAGTGATTTTTTAAATTGAAGTTATGAAGATGTTGATCATCTTTCCATTTGTTGTATTATGCCTTGAACGCATTGATGCCCCTTCGATTACTAGTCGGAGGTCGCGAGCGCCTTCCGCATTGCACAACCGCATCCGCATCAGCATCCGTTTCCGCATCTGATTAGTTTACCTAATTTAATGAGGGCGCATATATAAGCTCGAATTAAACACTAGCCGTTTATGACATTCATTTGTTTAGTTTGTAAACTCTGTAATCCGATGTCTCCTCTCGATAATATTGTTCTCCCTCTCCGCCCGTGGACTAGCTAACACAACGTTAGTGAACTACGTAAATCTATGTGTGTTTTATGTTCTTCTCATTTTTTACGTTTTTGTATAATCTGTTTTACGTTACCATTTATCGATTGGTGATTGCCGATTTTATAACACCATCCATTGCCTCTATTCAAGCAATTGGTGGCCTTTTCTTAAGTATTTTTGGCATCCTTGGTTCTCTAGTATATCAGATTATATAAGGCTGCTCTTGTACGAGTCGAAAAAAAGCACTCTGTTTGATTATAGATAGTTATGAAATATGGAAGATAAAAGAACAACAGAATGATCCAAGTAATTTGAGGTACTTGGACCCTCCCTCTTTCGAGCGATGTACCCAAGCCCGAGTCAACTAAACCAATGCAAACCTTCCTCCTTTTCCACCCACTTTATTATGTAACAAATTACCATAACAACTTCCCTAACTAGTTACTAAAATATCCTCCTCAATACATTAATTACATTCCTAATCATATCCTAATAGAATTCCTATCACACTCCTTCAAGAGTTTGGCCAGTTAACAACTCTTTTTGAAAAGTTTTTGATGGAGTATTACTTTAGTACCGATGTTAAAAACTCACGTCTCTTTAATGTACTTCACTGACTTATTTATTTGATGAATAATGTTGAATGTTGGTTATTTTTTATTTATTTATTTTGCTGTTAGCATTGCTTTTCCTATCCTATGAAATAGGAATAGCCAACTACTTGTTATTTGAATCAATCAATCCATATTTGTTTTCTATCCTTGATGGTGGGTTCAATTGTCTTTTTCTTTTTAATCTACTGTGCAGACATTTTACAGAGTCTTGAGGAGCTGGGCCTCAAAAAAGTTCATGACAGGATGGTTTGTTCTTTAGTCTTGTCTCTGTATATTACTTCAGTTAATTGTTTTGGTGCTAAGAAAACAATAGCATATAAGCCACAATAAATTTTGGTATTGTTTGTGTTTCTTTCATATGCATTGTAGCCATTACTAAAATTGCACTTTTAAGCCACTGTTTGTAAACTGCGCTTTAAAATTTCCTCTCCTTTTATAAAAGGAATAGAGTGTCCCCAAAGGGTGACACAGTGGTTGAAGACTTGGGTTTTGAAGGTATGCTACCTTCAAGGTTCCAGATTCGAGACTCACCTGTGACATTACTCCTTTGATGTCTCCGGTGTCTGGCCTAGGGACGGGCGTGGTTACTTTTGTTTCAAAAAATGGAATAGAGTTTTTTCCCTTCACTCAGAAAATACATTCGCATGGCAATGGGTTTCAAGTTGGAAACAGTATTTAGTTGGAATTTAAATTACAGTTTTTTTTGTAATTATACATATACATATACTAGGGGATAACGATGTTTTATTTCCTTTACATGTTGCCATCTGGCTGTTTTGCAGTGTCATTCTATTTCCAATTGCAATAACTTTCTATGTAACATGGTGGTTTATTCACTTTGTGGATGGATTCTTTTCTCCAATCTATGCTCAACTTGGAATTGATATCTTTGGTAAGCAATCTTTATCACTTAACATTTCTTTTGAACCCATTCAATCCATGTGCTACCACATTTTGTTTGATATGTATTTGATATACTACCTACATGTGCCGGTTATAAAGAAAAGATATACTACTGTTTTTCTGCTCGCTCATATATTGACTAGTAATATATATATATATATATATTTAATTTAACCACATGGATCATGGATTTGAACACGTAAACTCTTGATTAATAGATATACATCATGTATGCTCTTGTTGACGACTAGTAATGCTAATATATATGATATAACTTATATATGTGCTCATCCTTCCAAATGATTGATGAGTATCTGCAATATAACAAAGCTATATAAACTGTAAATTTCATTTTTTTTTTCTTATCATAAGTTTTTTTTTTTTCTTTTTTCGAATAGGTCTTGGATTTGCAACATCTGTAACGTTCATCTTCATTGTTGGGGTGTTCATGTCATCATGGTTGGGTTCTTCTATTTTGGCACTTGGAGAATGGTTCATCAAGCGCATGCCATTTGTTCGTCATATTTACAATGCTTCTAAGCAGATTAGTTCTGCTATTTCACCAGGTACAGCTTTCTTAAGTATATTTATTTAGCATAATACTGTCAGCGACTTTATTTATGATTTATCTATAATCTTGTCATTGTCATTGTCTGTTAGATCAAAATACCCAAGCCTTCAAGGAAGTCGCCATCATTAGGCACCCTCGTATTGGTGAATATGCATTCGGGTTCATTACTTCAACTGTCACTCTCCAAGTATGTTAGTTTCTGCTTCAATTGTTAAGTAACATTCTTTCTAGGAAGCATTTAGACAATACTTCGGTAATATATGTTACTTTTTGGATATCCGTTAGTGTTCTAGCTAGCTTACATGCACTTCGACTAATCTCATGGAACAATTGTCTAATCATTGCCTTATTTATCTTCTGATCAACCATTTCCCCCTCTAAATGCAGAGTTATTCTGGAGAGGAGGAGCTGTGTTGCGTATATGTTCCCACCAATCATCTTTACATCGGTGATGTTTTCCTAGTTAATTCTCATGATGTTATTCGACCAAATTTATCAGTCCGGGAAGGAATCGGTGAGTTTTTCTTCATGTCGTTTTGTTCCAAATTATTAGAATTCTGGAAATTCATGTTGTATAGTATTTGATAAATTGGCCTGGTTTGAGTGTGGTATCATCGATACGGCCGAATAGGGTGGGAGTTGTAAGGATCGAAGAGAAGTGCACACCCATCTTCAACCACTCAAACAAGGGTGATAGATCTAATTAATAAAACTAATTGTTCCCGGTTGAAAACTTGAGTTTTGAAGGTGTGCTCCCTCAAGATCCCAGGTTCGAGACTCACCTGGGACATTAATTTGTAGACACCTCTCGTGTCTCCATTCCTTCGATGTCTCCCGATGCCTGGCCTTGGGACTGGCGTGGTTTCCTCGGGTATAGTAGAGTGAAACTTCGATTTCCTGTTTTAAAAAAATAATAATAATAAAATTAATTTACAATAACTAAGAGGTGGTAAGTTCAATTCATGGTGGCTACCATCTAGGAAATAATTTCTTATGACATTCAAATGTTGTAGGGTCAGACACTATGTTCCGTGAGAATAGTCGAGGTGTGCATTTAGCTCGGACACTCACGGATATAAATAAAAAACCTAACAGTAGTTCTAACAAGAATCACTGGACAGTGTCCCCTGAATCACCCATGAATCAAAAGCCCACAATTTCTTACTCAATATTTTTGTTGTTGCAGAAATTGTAGTGTCGGGAGGCATGTCTATGCCGCAGATTCTATCCATACTGGATCCACATATTCGACCAATCGACCGTAGAAATCTGACTAGAAGTTGAGACTGAAGATGTACCATTGTTTGGCATACCGATGTAGTTTTTGGAGTAACTGCTCTGCCTCCGGGGCATCAAAACCTTTAGTCGGTAAACCGAAAGTTAATATAGAAATTTGATTATGGTAGTTAAATTTAATGTCATATCATATGTTGGATGGGATGGAGAATGCTTGTCGATTCAGGTTAGGTTGGGTTGGGCTGGGCGAGTCACATTGTTTTGTTGCATCAGATGTATATTTGAGCCTGTATATATTTTGCAGCAACATTTCTATGCTTCAACTGAACTATATGAAGAATTGGACATTAACTTTTATATGTTTCCAATTAAATGTTAAGAAAGGTCCCTCGAGAGGCGGCATCGTTTGTTGGGTATCCAAAGTACGCTTTTTTTGAGATTTCTAAGTCTGAAACTTTTAAGTGAGCTTAATTGTAATTTTTTTTATTGTTTTTCAGATTCGGGCTTTGGAACAAGCATGTGTGCTTCTAATATGTAGTGAGTGATGAGGAATCGATTATCAAAAAAGACAAGAAATTGAATGTATAGAAAGAGGAAGTGAGTGAGAGGCATAGACGATAATTTGATGAGCAATACTTGTCTCCTTAGGATTGAGGAAGCCCTCCTTAAGAGTGATGTAGCATCATTTGGTGTCACAAATTTAAAATAAGATAAAAAATTTGTGGCACCATATGATGCTACATCACTCTTAAGGAGATTGCCTCCTTTAGTCATAAGGAGTTAAGTATTTTTTTAATTTGATTATTTTCAAATAAAAATCTGAAAAGAATAGTAGATTCTAGGAACATTTTACCCGGCAAACATTTTTTTTAAAAAATGAAGTAATTTGAATATAGTTGATGTTTAAATGACAAATTAATAATTTGAAACTAAAAGCTAGGAATGGGTGATAACTATTTTGTCTTTTTTGTTTTTGTAAATTAAATTTGTTTTTTTTCTCAATTTATCTATTATAGTTTTTGCAACTCTACATGAAGTATTTGAGTTCTTTGTCAAATTTGAGAAACCAAAAACATAATTTTGAAACCGCTGTTTTCTTAGAAACATAATTTAGAAGTGAAAGTTGCATTCATAGGTGAGAAGCATAAATTTCAAAAAGCAAAAATGAAAATTGGTCATCAAATGGATATAAGTTAAAAATTTGAATCCATCATCAAATGGATATAAATTAAATTTCAAAAAGCAAAAATGAAAATTGATCATGCATCGAAGGCCCTCACAAGCTAAACACATGACAGGTGCTATCGATGAAAGAAAAAAAAGACAAAACTAAATCGAACCAAATCAATTTAATAGATGAGTTCATTTTTTGTTTTTGTTTATAACACTATTAAATCATTTGGTTTAAAAAATTAAAATATATTAATTTGATTCGATTTTAACCAAACATGCGGTTTCGAGAATTGATATTTGTTTTTCCTCTCTGAATCCACTTGGTTTAATCGTAACTGTCCGTTGATTTTGATCGAACGGCTAATGAAGATTTGAAGGCGGGGCGAGCACGGTGTTAAAATGCATTCTCACTCAAACTAAGCACAAAACCCTAGCCGCTTCTCTATAAATATCGACCTAATCTTCCTTCCAACAGCAACCGTCGTCTTCAAAGGTCAGTAATGGCGATCAAGAATTAGGGTTTTCTTTTCGTTTCGAAAAAATCTCCAGAAACTGAACAGGACGGTGACGATCTACATTTTAAGGTCTCGTTCGTCGTAACTGGCTGTGCGTAATGGCCTTGACGACTATCCTTATTCCGAGTCCTTTTTTTCTTCTGTTTGTTATCATTTGTTCTTGATTGATTATCGTTTCGGATCTGAGTTTTTTTATTTTTATAATTTTTGATGGCCGATGATTAAATGATTTTTAATTGACAAGCATATGTCTGAATTCATGCCTGTTGACATCTCTAATCTTCTCTATGAGGCCGTTTTGATTTAGTTAATTAATCTGTTTTAGTCTATGATGATGAAGTTGATATTCGTACTGTATGATCATTCGTGATTACAATTATATCTACTGCCTTCCTTCTGAGACTTAGATGGACATTTGTTTTTTGGAAATTGTTATAGCATATTTTTATCTAATAAATCGTTATACCTAAATTTTGAGTGATTGAACTCATCGATCTCAATAATTATTTAGTGATTAAATTCAATCAGTTTGTTTAGTGATCTAGCTCAATTGATTGAGTTTAATCACTAATTACTGATCGAGTCCAATCGCTTAGAATTTTTTTTTTGCTGTAAATGCTATTTTTTAGCTTATTTTACATGAAAATTATTATTTGGATTTTGAATTTCTAGTTTTTATTTCAGTGTATTATCTTAAGAAATAAGTGAATTCTAGCTTAATTTCCAAAACTATTTGGTTTTTAGAACTTTTAAAAAAAAATTTGGAAGATTTTTTTGTTTTCTAAATTTGAGTTTGTTTTTTGGCAAGTCTAAATAAGAAAAAACACAGGATCATGTTTTCTATGTTGAATTTTAGATGGCTAAAACTTATATTTCAATAATTATGAAATAAAAAAAAATGTTAATTAGAAGATTCAATTTTTTTGATAGTTGATTTTTGTTTTTAAAGATTTTATTTTTGGGTCGTGTGATGATTATAAGCATAGTTCAACTGATTTACTGTGATTAAACATCTTTTTTAGTCTTTCGCTCCTATCTGATGACCCATTTCCCATTCTTATTATAAGATAATGTTTGATTAATTTGATTAATTTTTGTTCTGTTCTTGCTTTTAATAATATTTTTATTTTCTACCCGACTGATATTCATCAATTTTTTTTACTAATTATTACTGCGAGGTTGAATGTTCTATGCATTATGGCTAAGTGATCTGTAAGCGGATGTTCATTTTTATAGTCAGAATATGAATATTTCCAAGCCAACGATTGTAATTTCTACATATATTTATTATTTTTGTTCCGTTATAATTTGATTTTTGTAATTTTCCTTAAAATAATGTTATGGAGTATCACAATTTTATAATAAAGTCTCTTATATATCTCGTTGTTTATCAATTTTGAACTTTTGTGCTTATTCAGTTTGTCAATATTTAGATTTGTAAATTGTTAAATGTGTTATATTTGTAAGGCTACCTAATATATTAGGATCCGATCAATCTCTGGATCAATTTGCAATTCTCATATAATGAGTTATATTACCCCCACTTCCTTCGAATTTCAAATGCGGAAGCTGGTTTGAATAATCATGGATATTCAAAAAATAAGTATTAATTTAGAGTGAATAATAAACTCTCTTAAATAATTATCCATACTCTAAATTAATTCCTAAACCCTTAGAGAGTGTATTTTATCTTCATTATGTAATTAATAAAACCTTTCGAGTTGATTTATTGGTATGAAGAATGGATATATTATACCTATATTTAATATCATATCAAGATTGATATTTCATTTTATATATACTTTATCAACAAAAATGTGAGAGGGTTAGTAGTTTTGTGGTTTTAATGTTTTAGTGAATCAATATTTATCCTTTCAATTGTGTTGAACATGTATATTAGTGAATACTTCTCATTTTAATAATTAGAAATCTTATAATTTTCAATTTTATTATGATGAAATCTTTTTATTTTCCTACAAAATCCTACATATAAATACGTTTCATGATTTATTGTTTAATTTTAAGAAATAAATTTAACCATTGTAATAAAAACAATTAAGCGCTCAATGTCAAGGAAATAATAACATGTTCCTTTCAACTAAAACTATCAAATTTCTGAACATAAATATCATTTTTGAATAATATGTTATTATCCAATAATGTAAGTTATCGTCAAAATAATTTTGCCGTAATTACTTTCTAAATTCATTTATGATTTTAAGGTAAAATAATATGTTAATTTATGACCTCTCTTTTAACCTTTGTCAAAATAAATAAATAAAAAGAGAATAAACTTATTTAGCCATAACTCAAATAGATGACATATTGGTTTTATTATTTTGTGATAACCCATTTTAAAAACTGATTTATCTTTCATTTATTTGAAAGAATTAATACTTTTTTGAGGTTTGTAGTCTCTTCCATCAATTTGTACCAAAAAATTCATAGCAATATTATTTCCATCAATATTATTTTATTATATTTTTTTTAATTGAGTAATCTTAGCTAATATTTTGAGTTTTTTTTCTTTTTAATTTTAAATTCAACCACATTCAGGCTTGAACATATATAAATATATATATTGACATACAACGGCTACTCAAAACCCAAGAAAAGCCATAAAAAAAACTAATTATAACAAAAATCCAAAGCAATTTAATTACGTTTTCTTTGTTCAATAAAACACAATTAGTAACGTCTTTCTCAAAAACAGCTTAAGTCCAAAACCGTCTACTAATCATGTCGTCGTTTTCTTTGCAATTGCAACTCCGTCAAACGTAACGGAACGTTTAAACTAGAAACGGGACACCTGATGCTACCGACACTCGTATCCTAGCCTGGAGGCTCGGATACCGAACCTGAACTCCGAACCTACACTCGCAGCCTTCTCCACTGACTCCGAATCCCTTTCTCAGTGGTGAACTGGTGGCTCATCACTGCGCCTTTACTGCCTTTTTGCTCCCATTCACATTTCTTCCTTCAAAAGTGAAAGTTTCTGTTCATAATCTCTCTCGTTTTCTTCAAATTTGATTGTTTGTTAGCAAATTCCAATTGGGGTTTTCAATTTCTCTCGTTATATTCTTCAATTCCATCCCCATTTTCGGCATTTCTTAGCAATTCCCAACTGGGTTTTCAATTTCTCTGGTTTCTTCTTGATTCTGAGTGTTTCTGTTAATTTTGACTGTTTCTTGGCAAATCCCAACGGGGTTTTTTCAATTTCTCTGGGTTTCTTCTATTCCATTCTCAATTCTGTGCATTTTAGTTGATTTTGATGGTTTCTTAGCATTACCCAACTGGGATTTTCGATTTCTCTGGTTTTTACTCCTTTCAGTTCTTGATTCTGAGTGTGTTTTTTTTTCCACCATAACCCAACTGGGGTTTTCAATTTCTGTGGTTTTACTTCTCGTTTTTGATTCTTGAGTGTTTCTGTTAATTTTGATTGTTTCTTAGCAAAAACCCAACTGGGGATTCTTAAAAATTTCTTGAACAAGACTGATTTCTGAAGATGATGCACGCCAAATCCGATTCCGATGTGACAAGCTTAGCCCCATCGTCGCCGAGGTCGCCGAAGCGGCCACCAATGTACTACGTGCAGAGCCCTTCGAGAGATTCTCACGACGGCGACAAGTCATCGACCCACGCCACTCCGGCCTTCAACAGCCCCATGGAGAGCCCTTCGCATCCGTCCTACGCCCGCCACTCTCGCTCCTCGTCCGCGAGCCGGTTTTCGGGCCCGTTCCGTTCCGCCCTCGGCCGGAAGGGGAGCCGGAAACCCAACGATAAGGGATGGCCGGAGTGTAAGGTGATTGAGGAAGAGGGGGACTATGATGATGATCTTAATGGGTTGACTAGAAGATGCCAGATTCTCATGGCGATTCTTGCTTTTATTCTCATTTTCTTCCTGTTTTGTTTGATCATTTGGGGTGCTTCCAGGCCTTTCAAACCTCAGATCAAAGTCAAGGTTTGATCATTAATTTAATATTTGACTCACTATTTCATGTTTTCTGTGCAGATCTTTGTTAATTCATTATTTAATCCCTGTCTGGAGTAACTGTTGAATTGCCTCAATTTGGTTGTGCTAAGATTACTTAGTTACCAAATGAGTTGATAACGTGTTGGTTATCGTGATTAATTTAAACTTCACGCCCTCGAGGGGTGACATAAGTGGTTGAATGCTTGAGCTTTGAAGGTGTGGTCCTCTCAAGGTCACTTGTTCGAAAACTCACACGTGACATTAATTTGTAGACATCTCCCGTGTCTTCATTTTTTTTATGTCTCCCGATGCCTAGCCTAGGGACGGGTGTGGTTACCTCGGGTATAGTAGAGCGAAGCTCTGATTTCCCGTTTCAAAATAAAAATTAGAACTTCACGTCTAACATTTGTATTTCTAAGTAAAACAGTTTCTCACCCTTACTCGTAGACGTAACTAACCCAACTTTAGTGCACCATGCAAATCTGTATTTTCTTTATCATGCATTTATTCTATCTCCTAAATAAAGCTACACAATGTCACCCTTACTCGTGGGCACAACTAATGAGATGTCAGTGAATTATCTAGATCATTTTGTTCTATGTCTTGTGTTTTTCTTTAATTCTTGATAATTGTTCTACATTGGATAATCACCATCTGGTTAGGGCTTAATGTTTGAAGTGATTTGTTTTTTCTATGCAACATATAAGTGATTTATGTTTTCATGTTCTTTTTTTCTTTGACAGAGCATAACAGTTCATAATGTTTATTTTGGGGAAGGATCAGACACAACAGGGGTTCCCACCAAATTACTGACTACCAACTGTTCATTAAGGATTAGTGTGT
Organism: Sicyos baderoa; assembly: GCA_037832685.1. Classification (NCBI taxonomy): domain Eukaryota; kingdom Viridiplantae; phylum Streptophyta; class Magnoliopsida; order Cucurbitales; family Cucurbitaceae; genus Sicyos; species Sicyos baderoa. The sequence goes on along the minus strand of JBBMEF010000008.1, from coordinate 11,644,116 downwards.
ACAACCCTGCAACTTTCTTTGGTGTTCATGTCAGCTCCTCCCCTATCAATCTCATGTACTCACAGATTCCTGTTGCTACTGCTCAGGTAATATAAGATTTTTTTTTTGATATCTGTGACTGTCCGGGCCAGGTTGTGCGCACCTCGACAAATGTCACGACACATACCACCTGACCCTACAACATTTGGATGTCAAGGAAATTCGTAGGAAATTAATTCCTAGGTAGGTAGTCACCCAGGATTGAACCAACATTTTATACATCACAAGACCTTCTTTGACCAATTAAGCCATACATGATGGTTTGGTAATATAAGATTTCCAATTTCAAACTTTATGAAATCCAAATGGGAAACTGATCCAAGTAAAGGGCAATATGAGTTTGGTACTGATCTGAATGTTGGGATGTTTTTCTTGCTTTTGCAGTTGAAGAAGTACTACCAACCGCGACGGAGTACTCGAATCGAGTTGGTGAACCTTCAAGGGAACAAGGTGCCTTTGTATGGGGCTGGAGCCAGCCTTGAAGCCCTGGATAAAAATGGGAACATTCCTATGATGCTGGTGTTTGAAGTTCATACAAGAGGGAATGTTGTTGGGAAACTGGTAAGATCGAAGCATCGGAAGCGTATCGCGTGTTCTTTGGATATCGACTCTCACAACTCGAAGCCTATGAAGATTAAAGCTAATTCTTGTACATATGATTGAGAGAAATCTCCATCTTGCATCTTTCCCTTCATTGAAAGGGAAAGATTCTACCTGTTGTAGGATCATGTTAGACAAAAGGAAGAAGAAAATAAAAACTATGGTTGTAGAATCAGTTTCTGTTACATATTAGTAGTTTTTAATAAATTATGTTCTTTTTTATGCTTCTGACAAGACGACATTGTTTTTAATAAATTATGCACTTTTACTGTAGATTCCTAGTACAAAGGGTGTTTGTTTGTCATATTTAAGAAAGATTTGGTCAAATAATTTATTAACTCTTTGAAAACCTACAGCTAAATGAGTTTTTATTGAGTCATTTTCCTTTTAATTTTAAAAATAATTCTCATTTTTAATCATTCATTTATAACTATTCAATCATTTTAATCACTTATTTTTCTTTCTAAAAAAATCACTTTTTTTTCATCATTAATTTTAAATTAATAAAAATAAGGGAATTTGCACTGTATAGCAAATTTTCTACTCTACATTAAAATTATAGCAACTTTTTAAAAATATTGCAAATATAACAATTTTTTTTTGATAGACTCTATCAAACACTATTGATGGAGTTTATTAGACACTATTGATGGAGTCCATCAGACGCTATTAATAGAGTCTATCACACACTATTGATGAAGTCTATCACATACTATTGATGGAGTCTATCAAACACTATTGATGGAATCTATAAATCTGATTTTGCTATATTTGCAAATATTTTCAAAAACTTGCTATTTATTCAATTTTTTTGCCTTATTGTAATATACATGCAAATTCCCCTAAAAATAACTCATTTTTAACTAATTAATTATTTATAATCATTCATTTTTTAACTACTCAAAATAGCTACTCATTTTAAATCTACCATATTTAAGGAGAATTTAACTTGAGGAGTTAAAAATTGAGAGTTGTAGCCAAAAACTTGTTTGGATGTAGACTTTTTGGAGAGATTGTAGCCAAAAACTCGTTTGGATGTGTATGTGTATTTAGACGATATCTTGTTTGGATGTGAATTTGAAATGATGAATTAATTTGAGTAGTTAGAAATAAAGGATTGAAAATGAATAATGAAAAATGAGTTATTTTGAATAGTTAGAACAGAATAATTAGAAATGAGTGGTAAAAAAAGATGAGTTATTTTGAGTAGTTATAAATGAATGATTAGAAATGAAGAGTTATTTTGAGTAGTTATAATAACTCATTTGGATGTAATTTTTTTAACAATAGTGAATAAATATTCATTTCTAAATCCTCCACAAATTCAACGAACGAACACTCCAAACTACACTAATTACTGTAGAATATTACTGTCAAGTTTTGTAATTTTTATTCAAACTCTTAACTATTTGTTCGAAGGTATATAACTAATTAAGCTAGGCTTAAGTTAGTTATTCACAAACAATTTTAGCTTAATAATTTTATTTTGATAATCGAAACTTCATTCTACTATCCAAGAGCACTCATGGTCACACCCATTTTAAGGTCCGGACCCAAAAGACGACCAGAGCTTTTACCATTAAACTCACTCGTATATCTTCGAGAATTCAAATTTCTAACCACAAGACCATCCTTTGAAGACGTTATTTTTAGCTCAACAATTACTGAATTACAGAGGTCGAAGATCAAACCATCAAACTTGGAAATCGAAATTTGTGCTTTAACCATTGAGCTACTTTTGAATTGGTAATGACTTATGAAGAAAGATACATATATTCCTATATCATCAAGTAACTTGTACAAGCTAAGATAAACATTAAATAGGGCCTTACACAAAATGGCCAGTTCCTACAGCATAAAAGGCTCCAAAATTACAGGGGAACAAATTGCAACGATAAGGCGTTTGCAGAGCGACTAACTGAACTTATACCGACACTGTCACGGTTGAGAGTTTGTGGTCTGTAGACTGGAAATCTCTGGTGCGGAAGGAATGGCCCCTTGCGTATCAATAGCACAGCTGGGCTCGATAACGGTTCCACCAATACGGTTTGGAGGCCAATAGCGAAATAATGATCTTCCTATTATATTTTTGGCTGGCAGCGGACCCCTGAACAATTTGGCGAAACTAGCTATTAGCACATGGAAGAAAAGACACTCGAAGAGGTGCCCGAGTTAGGCTCGTTCGACATAGACTTGTAGAATGATAGAAAGTGCCAACTGCTAATTAAAAGATCTTTTCAGATGTATCAAGATATTTGGTTGTATGAAAAAAGAGCTTTACTTAAATATAATTTCTCTTTAAAGTAGATCCTTTAAACCCAGTATAAGTGAAGTGGTGAATGGGACATTACCACACATGAGAATCGTAGCTGTTATTGCGATTATCGCCCATCACGAAGACCGAGTTTTCTGGCACTTGCTGCACCAAAATAGGAATCAAAGAGGTGATGAACACAGCTTGTATACCTAATTGTTGTGTGATATGATTTTCATAAATTTGGTAGAAAAATCTTAGAAAATGCGAAACTAGTACTTACAATTGGAGTCATGTCATATGATGGTGGTTCGCGGATAAACTTTTCATTTCTCTCAATCCCATTAACAATAAGTTTTCCCTTCCGGACCTGCCATCGGTGAATGAATTCAGAAACGAGGGAAGCTCGTATGCCTGGATATATACTTTTTCAATAGGAAACGAGAACATTTTCATTGATAAAATGTCAAGTTCTCAACTTTTCTTACAATGAGATAATCATTAAATAAACAAGTCTGACGCTCTCGGGAAGTTTAACATTCAACTTATGATCCTAAGAGATAAACTCGTATGCCTGGACCTCCAACAGATCTGACCAAAGGGACGGGGGAGGAATCAGGACTCATTCCTAATCAACGCGTCAAATGGTGGAATGTGCGGTGAAGATCCGCAGCCAACGATTATGAAAAGAAAAGATGTGATTCTTTTTGTCCAATCAGTCACTTAACTCTTCCCATTATTGACACATGATAACTAACTTTCATATATTTAATTCGCAAACGATTACGAAAGATAAAGACTATATTTTAGGTTTTATCAAACAATATGAACTAAATTCTAGTTTTTAAAATCATAGAGATTAAATTCTAATTTTATTCAAATCATAGACACCGCCAAGTTTAAGGAACTCACCTCCACAGTATCACCTCCTTTAGCAACAATTCTTTTAATGAAGACATCATTATCTGTATATCCCACTTCCTGAAGCACAGGTGGGCTTCTAAATATCACTATATCATTAGCACAAGGCTTTCTGAAATAGTATGTGACCTGAAAAGAAAAATACAAGCATTTATCTGGGTGCCAAATCATGGTCCAAAACTCCATAAATTTCACACATAGAAATGAAATCATAGATCCTATCTCTTTACTTCAAACCTAAGTTGAATGCAAAAACTTGGGATAATTGAAAATAAGCTGAGCATATTTTACTTCATGGACTATTGACAGTTAGGAGCAACATAACAGGCAATTTTAACTATGAAGTCCAAACTTGTTACCATACCAATACAATATACGTCAGGGACAACAAAGATCTACGCATCTCCGTATTTATATGATATTGTCCACTTTGAACATAAACACTTTATTTTGATCATCATCCAAAAAGCCTCATGTCAATAGAGTTGTTGTCCCCTCATTATATATCAAGATCATCTTCTTAATTTAGCAATGTGAGATTGTGTTCGCATTAATAATACTCTCCTCAAACAAAGTACACTTCAAATTCGCGCAATCTTGCCGTTTTTTGTTCTACACCTCAAACAAAGTACACTCAAATCATTTTTACTTTCTTTGTTCTAAATGGGGAAGCATTCACCCACATTGTTGAAGCACGAGTCTAGGTCAGATACCACTTGTTAGGGACAACAATCATCCATATGTCTCCATATGATATTGTTCATTTTAAGCATAAATCCTCCTAATTTTATTTGAAGGCATGTCCCCTCCTCCCTAGTATATACCTAAAATCTCTCCTAGTTCTTAGTAATGTGGGATTTTATTTGCATTAGTAACAAACAATGTATGAAAACTATCCAGTAACCATAAAACACAGTAACAAAATGTTGTAATGTCAGTCGAGATGCGTGAAAACTGGCCCGAACAGTCTCGGATATCAAAAAAAAGAAAAAAATTGTACCTTCTCAGCTACAAGTCGATCCCCAACATCAAATGTAGGATACATTGATAGCGAGGGAATGTACCTCGGTTCCGCGATAAACGTCCTGAACGCAAGAGATATCGCAATGACTGCAATCACTGTTTTAGCATCCTCCGAGCTCAAATTCAGCCATTCTGGGAGAAACCCAGAAGAACCCTTTTGCTCTTCCGCCTTCCCACCACCATCACTTCCATCTCCGCCGTCGCCGCCGCCGCCACCGGAGTCCATAACCGAGCTGGTTTTCTCATCGGAGTCATTGACAGCGCTGCAGCAACCCCTCTTTCCATCGATTGGAGGCTTGGAGAGTAGAAAACTAGCGGTTGTGGATTGTGTAGTAAAGCTTTTGCGAATCGCTGAAGGGAAAATCGAGCGATTGGGGAAGTGGGCATGTGGGAATTTTGGGGAAATGGAATCTGAGTGGGAATTTTGTGGGAATTTTGGGTTGTGGAAAGAAGGGAGAGAAGAGAGGAGGTGAAGAGAGAGCATTGTGTGTTTGGGCCTTAGTTTTGTGTATAGTGGATGGAAACACAAACTTATATGGATTAGATGTGAATGTATTGATCTTTCTTTCTTTCTTATTTTCTTTTTCTTTTAATAAAACAACATTTGGGGGAGAGTTTCAAAAAACTCTTTATTCAATCTGATAAATCGGTATTTGACTCTCATTTAATTGAGACTCAAACATCGATATGGTGTGTGATCTCTCTTTCATATATATATTTTTAATCTAATTTACAATAGTGTTTTTAAAGTGGCATCAACTCAAAAGAGCATGTTAAAAATCCTCACCTTACCCATATTGAAAAGATGAAGTTAAACCCGACATCATAAAATGGGCTCGTAGTTAAGACTAGGAGGATTTCATAAACTAAAAAACAATGAATTCAATTCATGATTGACCACTTATTAAATATTCTTAAAAAAAAAAAGAAAAAAAAAAGTAAGAAATTAGGATCAAATTTAGTAATAAAATAAAAAGGGAGAGCAAGTTTAATGAGGGAAAGTGAGAAGTCCCGAAAAAGTTGAGAACTGCAAATTTCGGTCGTGTTCTTCATACACTCAGATGATCCTCCATTTCCCGCCAATTCAATGAGTTCTCATCGTTTCTCGTTATCGCAATCATGATCGGTTCATCAATTTCTTCATCGTCGATTTCCTTCATCATCGTCATCTTCATCTCCGTCTCGTTTTTCCAATTCAACCCTTCTTCCGATCACACCGCGTTCCAAACCCTAGCTCCAAACCACTCGCCGGCCGATCCATTTCCGGCCAAGAATCTCACCGGCGGGAACCGTGCCTCGCGTAATAACAACTACATTGTTCGATTCCTTCAGTACAGGGAGGCGAAGGAGCATCGGTTCTACCTCGAATCACGTGTTAGATCGGGCGGCTGGGAATGGATCGAGAGGCGGAACCCGGCGTCCAAGTATCCGACCGATTTTGGATTGGTTTCGATTGAGGAATCTGTGAGAAGGGAGCTGGTTGAGGAGATTGGGGAGTTGGAGCTTGTCAAGGATGTGAATGTGGATGCAAGCCACGCCAGAGGCTTGGTGACGGAGAATGGAGGTAGAGTTGGGGCTTTTGTCGACGGGAGAAAGCGTCCGGGAAAGATTTTCTCATCCATGTCGTTTAACGAAGGAGGCGGGGAACGGTATTCGGCTATTAGCAATGCTTCTAATCGATGGGGACGGCATCTTTCGATGCTGGTAACACCCGATTTATTCTTTGTTTGTTGATCTATTTGGGTTTGGACCATCAACTATGAGGAAAATGTAGTTGCAGTGGGGATTTCATATGCCTCATTGAATGAATTTGATACCAGACTGATTGGATTTATCGTAGGAAGAGCTCTTGTTCAGTAATTAGATATATGGATTATTTTATCTTTAATTTTTTTGAAAAAAATATGCATGTATTTACTCAAGAATAGGTTGAATCGTGGGATTCTTTGAGATTCCATTAAATCGATCTATTAGAAATTTGTCGGTTGGATTATGTGCAGCTCGACTATTCTCACATCGTCTTACCCTACAACATTTGGATGTCAAGAAAATTTGTAGTTAGATGGTCATTATGGATTAAACTCATCACTTCTTAGGTGCTTATAACACTGGACTATTTATCTTTAATGTAACTCGGAATAAGGATTTTCACTTTTATAAGCCATATTTCAATCATAACAACTGTAATGTATGTCTCGTAATATACATTTAGGATAGTTCAATATGGTAAACCAAATGTTTCCCTTCATTTCCAGTTTTAATTTTGGGTTCTAGTTAACTTTCACTGAGAAACAATTCTTGATTTCAGAGATCCCAAGTTACCTCACTATTTGGAGCAGACTCTCTTTGGTCAAAAGGGTATACTGGTTCCAAAGTCAAAATGGCTATATTCGATACTGGGATTCGTGCTAATCACCCACATTTTAAGAATATCAAGGTAATAAAATCTTGGAATTTGTTTCCATTCAATGAGCGTTTTGTTTGATTATTAGATTAAAAGAAAATCTCTACCAATAGTGATTGATTTCACCTTATAGATTTTGAATTTCGAATAATTTTCAGGAGCGAACTAATTGGACCAATGAAGATACTTTAAATGATAATCTTGGACATGGAACATTTGTTGCGGGTGTCATTGCGGGAGGAGATGAAGAGTGTCTAGGATTTGCTCCAGACACGGAGATATATGCTTTTCGTGTGTTTACAGATGCACAGGTAATGCACATTGATCATTTACTCAACAGTAACTTGGTTGTTAGAGATTTGACTTAAAAAAAAGTGTTTATATCATTTTCCCTTGGTGTACAAAAAAAAATTCAATTTCCCTTGGTTTATCTTCAAACCTTGTGGAAGAATTGTGGTTTTTTTTTTTTTTGGTTTCTTTTACATCCAAAAGAAGGATTATGAAAAGTATGTATTCAGCCTATTGCAGGTGTCTTACACTTCATGGTTCCTCGATGCATTCAACTATGCAATTGCTACAAACATGGATGTATTAAATTTAAGCATCGGTGGACCAGATTACTTGGATCTTCCATTTGTGGAAAAGGTAAGATTTATTTGATCGGCTGATTGCAATTTGGTGATCTGGCAACATAAGTTATCAGGTTGAAAAGAATCGCTTAATTTTACTTGGTTTGAGTTTAATTAATTGCTTAATATGTCTTGACGTCTGGTTCGAACAAATATTTTCTACGTGTAAGTTGGCTGATAAATCAAACAGCTTCTCTTTTCAGGTTAGAATTTTCAAGCATCTATCACATAGAGCTTTATATTAATGAAATGTGTAATCTTTGGGATACTGTTAATTCATTCTTCATGATGTATATTAAAAGTTCTTGGACAACCTATATAATCTGGTAGTTCTGTTTGCCTTACTTTAACACAGCCATTAGTGAATATGCAGTTGAAGACTTTCTTATGTGAACGAATCATCTCTTACTTGGTGAAGTTTACTCTTAAAATTCATAGCTAACTGGTTTAGTTTTTGGTTTCTTAACTTAATGCATCTGTAGTTTGAACTTTTGGTCCTGAGCTTATGGTTGTAAGTTGTAACATATTAATAAAGTAAGATGTCTATTTTTTAATCCACGTTCTATGCGTCAGAAATAATTACTTTCAATCAATTAAATAGACATACATTAGACTTAACATAATCATGCTGGTGACCTTGATCTGGTGTGTACAATTATGATATCATCGTTTTAAATTAAAATTCTATTTCTCTACCAGATTTGGGAAATAACGGCAAATAATATCATCATGGTTTCTGCCATTGGAAATGATGGACCACTTTATGGGACTTTAAACAACCCTGCAGATCAGAGTGATGTAATTGGTGTTGGTGGTATTGACTATAATGATCATATTGCTTCATTTTCGTCACGTGGCATGACTACTTGGGAGATGCCTCATGGGTAAGTTACACTTTGCTCAGGGTCTTAAACTTCTTCAGTACTTTACTTCTATCTCCCTAAGTTATCTTTTAGAAATTTCAAAATATTTTAGCTGCTATTGCTTCCTTGGTAATATTGGGCAGATGATTTATCTCATTTCTAGGGTTGGAATTTGGCCTTGGTGAATGTAGATGTGGTGGATGCATTGAAAAACTTGAGTCCATAGGATTTTAACTTCTCATCCAATATATTGATTTATTTTTCCCTAATTAGTATTACTTTATTGTTTTATTTTCTTTTATCTTTTCTCCCACTTTCCATCCACATCAGCACTCTCAAACATGTCATTTTGTTCAGTTATGGTCGTGTGAAGCCTGATGTTGTTGCATATGGTCGGGAAATTATGGGATCCAAAATTAGTACCGGGTGCAAAAGTTTATCAGGCACTAGTGTGGCAAGCCCTGTTGTTGCTGGTGTGGTATGTCTTCTTGTTAGTGTCATCCCTGAAAGCCAGCGGAAGATTATTTTAAATCCAGCTAGCATGAAACAAGCCCTTGTCGAGGGAGCTGCTAAGCTTGGTGGTCCGAATTTGTACGAGCAAGGTGCTGGCAGAGTTAATCTGTAGGTTTCAACTCTCATTGTTGTTGTTGTTTTATACTTTGCCTCTTAGAGTGTTTTCTTATTTCTCTGATTTTTCCCAGGTTAGAATCGTATGAAATACTTAAGAGCTACCAACCCCGGGCAAGCATCTTCCCTAGTGTTCTTGACTATACGGATTGCCCTTATTCGTGGCCTTTCTGTCGCCAACCTCTTTATGCAGGTGCAATGCCTGTTATCTTCAATGCTACTATTTTGAATGGGATGGGTGTCATTGGCTACGTTGAAAGTCAACCAACTTGGCATCCTTTGAATGATGAAGGAAATCTGTTAAGTATTCACTTCACTTATTCTCAAGTCATCTGGCCTTGGACTGGTTATATTGCACTTCACATGCAAATTAAGGAAGAAGGTGCACAGTTTTCTGGAGAAATTGAGGGCAATGTGACTCTAACTGTATATAGTCCTCTTTCTAGAGGCGAGAAGAACCGCCAAACTAGTACTTGTGTGCTACAGCTGAAGTTAAAAGTGGTTCCAACACCTCCAAGATCCAAACGAATTTTATGGGATCAATTTCATAATATCAAATATCCTCCTGGTTATATTCCAAGGGATTCTTTGGATGTACGCAATGACATTTTGGACTGGCATGGAGACCACCTGCATACAAATTTTCATATCATGTTTAACATGTTAAGAGATGCTGGGTACTATGTTGAATCGCTTGGTTCGCCTCTTACATGCTTCGATGCTCGCCAATATGGGACACTTCTACTAGTGGATCTAGAAGATGAGTACTTCAAAGAGGAAATTGAAAAGTTGAGGGACGATGTCATGATTACTGGATTGGGATTGGCTGTGTTCTCTGAATGGTATAATGTAGAAACAATGGTAAAAATGAGGTTCTTTGATGATAACACAAGAAGCTGGTGGACTCCAGTTACTGGAGGTGCAAATATTCCTGCACTAAATGATCTCTTAGCCCCATTCGGTATTGCTTTCGGGGATAAGATTTTAAATGGTGATTTTTCTATTGATGGTGAACAGAGCCGATATGCATCAGGAACAGATATTGTGAGGTTTCCACAAGGTGGTTATGTGCACAGTTTCCCTTTCGTTGATAGCTCGGAGAGTGGAGTGGCTCAGAGCATACTAACCTCTAGCATGAATAAGGTAACTGTCACAAGCTTCTCTATGAATTTCTCTTTGTAAATAGTTTGTAAGGATTCTAACCTTACAAGAACAGAACTATTGATAGAAAAGAAGAAAATTACAGAGAAACCCTAGCCTTAACCCTAGAAATCCCTCCCTCTTGAGTATGCTAAATCAAGCCAAAACCTCTCCAAATACATCGATCCCCTCTCTTCCAATCCTCTCCTATTTATAACCTTCACTAACTAACTCTATGCCATATTACCTTTCTACCCTTACTAATACCCTTATTACAAATATACCCCTAGGTTAGGTACCTTACATAGTTTTTGTGTTGACCAAAAGCTGTTTCAAAATATACTACTGGTCCAGTTTCCTTTTTTGGAAGTTCAAATAATAGAGGATGAAAAGAGAATGGTTACTTGTATTTGGAGTGAAGAGAATAATTATGGGGGGAACCATTACTTGGGTTTGGAGTGATAATAATTATGACAATAAAAATAGTGAGTATGGAGGGAATAAAATGTGGTTATAGGGAGAATGAAAAGTGGTTATGGAAAAAATGAGATTATGTGGGAATGATTCTTGGTGGGCCAAACATAGATAAGAGCCTAGGGTCATTCTCTCCATAATTATTTTGATCCTCCTCCCTCAAACACCCCTAAATGTTGATATGATATCTTGCACAAGTGGGAATCAGGAAGTTGTAGCAGCAGCATATCTATTTTCATTTGCATGAATATGATAAGAACCTGAACTCTATTATAATATCGAAATAACAAAAGTACAAGAAAAACCAACTTAAAAGGTATTTGGATCCTCCTATTCTCGAGATCACTCAAGACCCAATACCACAATGGCCAAAATACTTGATGCCTTTCCCACTACCCACACCCTCTATTTATAACCAAATTCACTAACGAACTCTCTAATTTATTACCCATATACCCCTACATTACCCACACCCTCTATTTATAACCAAATTCACTAACAAACTCTCTAATTTATTACCCATATACCCCTACATTAATCTTAATTCTTCTGAATGCCCAACCCTATCAGAATAGTGCTTGTGCTTGAGAAGTTAGTTTCTTGATTCCAATGAAAGGAGCACAAGACCCCACTAACTGTTTATCAATAAATGTAGGCAAACTTTACGATTATTCATAGTTTCATGAAATTATTGTGGTCTGTGTAATACAATTAAACTAACTATTTATCAACAAATGTAGGCGGACTTTCCGATTCTTGGTCTATTAGAAGCTGTAGAGGGCCGCATTGCAGTCTATGGGGATTCAAATTGTCTGGACAGCAGCCATATGGTTACAAATTGCTACTGGCTCCTGAAAAAAATATTAGATTTCACCAGTGGAAATATTAGAGATCCGGTGCTCTTCACCAAGTCTTCGAAACGGAATTCACCTCTGTATCTAGAAGATAACAAACTTCCATCTCGTAGAAGTGATGTAAATTTCTCTACGTATTCTGCTGTTGTTGGAAAGGAATTGATATGCAGGAGTGATTCGAGGTTTGAAGTATGGGGGACCAAGGGATACAGTATACATGTCAGGGGAAGAAATAGAAGGTTACCCGGATTTCCCGTATTTGACTTGGGAAGAGGCTTGAATTATTCTACTTCGACGAGACCTCCCAAGTTGACTTTAAAAGATCGTACCGATACGTATGCAAACCGATACTTAAGCTTATTCTACCGGGATGAGGTGAGAGTTAACTTCCAAATGAATTGAGACTTAAAAATTAGGATACTATTTCATCAATATGATTCTTCTTAATTCGTATTAATTGTTTTGTTCTTGCTTATAGCGTGACGCTCCTTTGATTGTTCCTAATCATTGGCTTGTTCCTGCTATAGTTGCAATGACAGGTCAGTTATATATTCCTCATTGCTTCTGAATTGAGTTTTCTTTTCTGAATTGTATACCTTACTTGGTTTCCTTTTCCTTATTAGGGTTTTTGCTCATTTTGAGTTTTTGGCGGATTAGACAGAAGCGACGGCGGCGTCGAAGAGGATCGGGATCTGCTCGCTTTCCCAATTTATAGTTGGCAGGAATTTTGATGTAGTTTTCCAAGTATAATATACTCTTCTGGGAAAGAATTTTGATGTAAAATCTAGATGCTTTAATATTGTTTCTACAGTAATACATGTGTTGCAAATGAGAATTGAAATTTTGATGGTGATTACTGTGCTGTTGTGCTCCCAGGAAGCAAGGTCTGATTAAATTGGTTAAATTTTGAGAACTGTAATCAAAATTGTTTGTTTGGTAGGATCTGTCTACATGAATTTGGTTAAGAGTATTTATTAGAAAGTAAGAAAACGTGCTTATTTTAAAATTGACAATTAAATGTTATGGGTCGATCTGTCTCATGAAAATACTTAAATGATCGTCTGTCTCGTGGTGTCTCATGAAAATACTTAAGAAACGTAGTTAAACTATTTTTTTTAGAACAAATTGAGGGATGGAAATCACAAACCATATATAGACGGTAATGCTATTCTCAAATAATTGAGAGTCAAATATTGATTTCCAAGATACCACCAACCTTTTTGTAGTTATGTTGTATTAGACATTCACGAATATATATAAAAAAAGTATTATAAATTTAATTAAAGATAAATTAATTAATTGATTTTTATATCTATATATTCATAGATTAACTTATCTGCTCCTCAATTACTTTGATCTTACCAACATACTAAAAAACTTGAATGGAGATGTCTTTTGTAGACTTGGATTCGAAGTAAACAAGAATAGTTGGCATTAGTATATACTCCCCAATGATAAGAGATCATGGGTTCGAACCCAATGATAAGATGTCATGAGTTCGAATCCCCCTACCTCCAATTGTTGTAATCTAAAAAAAAAAAAAATTAATAAAAATAATATATATATTCTTAGCTAAAGGAAGCATTCATAATTGCAAAAAGTAAAAAAAGAAACGAAAAAATGATTTGAAGTAAAATTTAGAGAAGTGCGATAGCTATTACAATCCAAAGTTGAGAAAATTGCAAAGAACAAATAAAAGAATCGAAATCCATCTTATAACTTATTTTGTGCAGACAAAATGTAAATCCAATCTTGACTCTGAATGCTTTCCATTTTACAAAGCCAATTACAGATATAAAGAATTCCTATAATAATCCAAAAGAAACAAAGATGTAGATTGTACACATTACAGAAATGATGTTTCTTTACCTCATCATCATGAACTTGCACTAAAACCTCCGCTTTCTTTCTTCGTCGTTCTCATCTCCATTTCTCTGGTCGTTTGTCCGTCCCCACTCGACCCAGATGGGAACAAACCATACTCGCTTGTTGGCTCGCTGTACTCACTGCCGTACTCCTGGCTCGCCAATGCCATCTTTCTGAACTTTTTCAGGTCCTCATTGTACTGAGCTGTGTCGTAGTCCGAGCTTCCATGAGAGCTATAGACAGTGCTATGTCCAGGCCGGATCCCTTCGTTTAGATCAGAAAGCGAGGATTCGCCTTCAAGAGCATGGACCACCTGACTCATCCGTGGCCTGCGCCTTGCCGAATGACGCACACAGGCGGCGGCACAAGCTACCATGCGCGCCATCTCGTTGTGGTTGTAGTTATCTCGCAGCCGTGGATCTACTAGTTCGTCGTACTTTCCATCTTCTGTGGCCCGAAGTAGTAATGGCCTTGCCTGAATTTGACAAGATGGGTTGATTTAGTTTTAAAATGTCTGAAATGGGTTTGCACAGATGTTAAATTTGAACATAAATTAAATTACCAATCAACTCAAAAGCTTAGTTAATAGGTTCGGGTAAATTTAATTATATCAAAAACACTCCTCACTTGTGAGCTTCAAAATTTTGAGTGTCTAACAAACAGAAATCAATATTAATTAGAGATAAAACAACTCAACAAAAGCTTGAACCCAATATCTCCTGCACTCAAATTTTAAGTTTTTGAGTTGGAGTAAATTTAATTATACCAACCAACACTACCAACTAATGGACTTACCCAATCGAGCAATCCATCGTCATTGAAGGATTGAGTTATATCGACAGGTCTGCGTCCAGTAATCAACTCCAAAAGCATTACTCCGAAGGAGAAGACATCTGACTTATCAGTGAGTTTCCCACTTGAAGCGTATTCAGGAGCAAGATATCTGTATATGGAATAAGCATATGATATCATGAAATTGTCACCAAAGATCAACCCTAACATTAATGACTTTAACCTCGAATGTGGTTCGAAAGGGCATACCCAAAAGTTCCCATGACTCGGGTTGAAACATGGGTATTAAGATCAGAAGATAACTTGGCAAGCCCAAAATCTGCAACCTGGAAAAAGATATCAGATTCAACATCTCATCCACAAACCCATTTGAATCTCACTAATAAGGACTAAAGAAGAAGTCTCATTTTATCCATTACTCTACTTGGACAGAGTCAACTTATAGATTCAAATTCAAGAATTTAGAAAGCTTCCATTATTACCTTTGCTTCGAATTTGAGATCCAAAAGTATATTTGCTGCTTTGATGTCACGGTGAATGATCTTCGGATTACCTGCCCATGTAAATCACAATCCTTCAATGAGTGAGTCAAGAAGGTCTCAAGCAACTAAGATGTGATTGAGTTCAATTTATGATGTCAACTACCTAAGAATTAATTCACTAAGTGTTTCTAGACATTCAAATGTTGTAAGATCGGACAATAAATTACATGAAAATAGTCGAGGTGTGCGTAAGCGGGCCTGAACACTAAGTATATTAAAAAATGTGAAATTGTACAATCCGAGAAGAAATCTCAACACGAACAAAAATAAACTTACAATCCTCATGAAGGTAGGCCAATCCCTTGGCGGATCCCAGAGCAATTTTCAATCTCGTTGGCCAATCCATGGTTGGTCGTCCTTTCTCTGCAAAATGCAAATATAATCTATAAGTTTCACATCCTCAGATCTCCCCCTTCAACAAAAACACACTAAATCGAACAATTTCGATACGATCCGATCGTGAATCATAACATACCGTGCAAGTGAAACTCCAATGTGTTGTTTGCAACAAATTCATAAACAAGCAATCTTTTAGAGCCTGTGATACAAAATCCGACCAAGGAAACGAGATGCCGATGATGAACTCGGCTGATTATTTCGACTTCGGCTTGAAATTCACGCTCTCCTTGTCCACTTCCAGCTTTGAGTTGCTTCACTGCAACTTCTTTCCCGTTAGGAAGAACCCCTTTATGCACATAACCAAACCCGCCTTGTCCGAGCAGATTGGCTTCCGAAAATCCATCAGTCGCCATTGCTAATTCTTCATAGCTGAAACTGCTCTGTGACTGTGAGAATCCTAATGGAATGGAAGATTGAGCTGGAGTCAATGAATATTCGGATCCTGAATAATTAGATCCAGATCCTCCGCTGCTGTTTATAATCGGCGGTGACGGCGGTGGCCGCGATGCCGGCGGAATAGGCGGCTTCGGTGCGTATTCCGGTTGAGGCGGCGGCGGATATGATTGCCAGTTGTGCTGTTGGGGACCGTATGGACCATCTGACATTCAATGGTTTCATAAAAGCTGATTTCAATTTCTACGATTAATTAGGGTTTAGATGACGAAATTTTGGAGGAATTAGGGTTTCTCACCTTTGTACGCCTGCGGCGGCGCTTGCGGAGGAGGCGGCGGCCGGTAGTACGCTTCCTCGTCGCGTCTTCTCTTCTTTCTTAAACAGAAATACATAACAAAAAACGCTACAACAACCACCACGCCGGCAACGGCGAGACCAGCCGCAAGTCCGGCGGAACTTCCCGACGACGACGATGGAGTCAGCGTCGCTCCCGACGGCGGAGTCTGACTTCCTCCGGGATTCGCAGGCGTACCGGATCCCGACGGCGGTGTCGGACTCGGCAGCTGCGGTGGAGCCGTGGAGTTGGTAGACGGCGGCGGTGGGGAACTCGAAGGCGGGGTCGGCGGAGACGGAGTGGTACTGTCCGGAGGCGGCGGCGAAGGAGTGGTGGAAGGGGGAGGAGATGAAGCCGGAGGAGGCTCTGAGGGAGTAACCGGAGCCGGTGGCGAGAGAGACGGAGGTGCCGGTGGTGGTGCGCCGGTTGCCGGAGGTGTCGGAGAGGTCGTGTTCGTCGCCGGCGGCGATGTCGGAGCCGGAGACGACATTCTAACCCAAAATTTCACACAAAAGAAACAGAAATTGTAGAAATCAAAAACAAAGAAACGTGTATGGAGATTGAAAATCCCTGCTCCAGAACTGGAAGCTTGAAGAAGTTAACAATGGCGGAATTTGAACCAGAGAATGAAGAAACTTCCTTTAGTAAGACATTACCAAACAAATTAACATAATTTGCAGTGTGTGAGCTGTCAACTCCAACGCAAAAATAAATAATTAAATATTAAATATTAAATATTAACGGGTCCCACACGGCCCGCCAGTTACTCCGCATAATTCGATTATATTTCTCTTTATTTTCCAACGGAACTCAAACTTGGATATCGTATTTAATTACTAACATAGACTTTTTCATTTTTTCCTTTTTTATTTGAAAGAAAATCAATAAATATGCATTTCTTTACCAGAATTTAATAATATATATGCCTAAATTGGTTCGCATTTTCTTAACCGCGTAATTTTCTTTTTTTTTTTGACATGTTTTGATAGATAGAGATTAATTTAAATTTCTAGGTTGATCCATTTGTGAAATAGAATTACTTCAATTCATTTATTATGAGCTAAATTGGATTATCCAATTATGATTATTTATTTTTCCTCTTTTAAGATCATGTCTATTAAATTGTAAAATTTAAAAATACATTATATTAATTGAAAGGGTTGTGGCTTAATAGTTTCATTGTGCTTTAACCGTCACGAATTCGATCTCTAGAATCGGTATTTGTAATTTTCTCCTCCAACTTGTACTCAAAAAATATATATATTATACTCAATTTTATATTATCTATTTTATTATTGCATACTTCTTACCCTATGTGAAAATTTTATCATGATAATTAATGTTACTTTTAACTAGGTTGAGTTAGGACAAACTTTTTTTTTTTTTTTTGAAAATCAATTTAACTTATTACACACATTTTATTTAATTAAGTTCTAAGAAAATTATAAGAATAGACTAGTACAGATATTTTGGCCTTGACTAAATATCCAAGACACCTCTCTCATTTATAAATAATTCCAAAAAGTGTTCTATTTTTTTTTCTTTCTAATATATTCCAAAGGAGAAAATATGTGACCAATCAAGAAATGATATGAATAATAGTAATAATATAGATATATATAAACGAAAATTTGTTGTGAATACCAATTTAGGGCCGTCTTTTAAAATTATAGCATATTTTTATAAAAAATTCTTTTATACCAAAATTATGAGTGATTGAACTCAATCGAACTTATAATTTTGGTATATGTGCAATTATTTTTAATTTTGAGTGCAATTTTTTAGCTAATTTTTGTTATACATGAAAAATCTCCCATATAAATCCTATATTATCCAACAATTTAATTGGTCTTAGCTTTTGTTAATATATGAAATTGGTCGAAGTTGGGTTCTATCCAGCTACAAAAACAGACTATTTAATAAGGTAAGTCAATTATTGCAATCAAACCTTTGAATAATTTTCACTCTCAATTTTCTTTAATTGGCAAATAATGAGGAATAATTTTTTCTTTTTTTTGAAAAGTAAATAAATATTTAATTTAAAGAAGGAGAAATATAATTTTAATGGTTGAATATGTTGATAAATAATGAAGTTCAAATGAGTTTAACTCATCAATTGACAGATTAGACCTCTATTTTTCTTTTTTCTTATTCATCTTTGAATTTTTTAAATGTTGTTCAATTGCAAAAATAATAAAATTTTAAATAATTTGTAGGAGAGATGGATTCAACTTTTAAAATTGGGCTCATCCAAATCAACATCATCATACATTGGCTGCATACAGAAGTTTTCAGTGTTGGTTGTCCCACATAGACATATCACATTGATAAAATAATTTTTTTATATATATAATAATTTAATTTCACTGCTAACTTAGTAACTATAAAATTATAGGTTCGAATTATCTAAACTAAATGTAGACAAAAAAAAAAAAACAGTTTTAATTTTATTATTTTTTGTAACATGCATGTGGGGGTTATAATTAAAATTGGAAAGGTGATTAAGGAGGTTGTATTATGACTTTTTATTGTTCTAATTAAACTTGCATGTGACTAAAGCCTACAAATGTAGTGGGGAGGGAGAAAGTATGTTTTAAAATATGAGATTTTTTTTATTCTTATTCCTTTTGATGTGAAAAGTGAAGGGGAAAATGATACCTTTTTAAATAAGAAAACAAAAAATCCACCAATTGGGTAATTGGATGGAGGGATTCAAAAGGACTAAAATGCCCTCTATTGTTAGAGCATTTTACTGCTTAGCACATACATTAGAATCTCTCCATCTTCAACCATTCTTCTTATTTAAATCTTATGCTTTGAAAGGAAAGAAAAGAAAGTGCTTTAGAGATAATAGCAAATATAATCTATATACCGAAAGAGTTGATGATCTAGTTTTATTATTTGATGGTAATCAAGTTAAATACCAGAATTATAAACTCTCTTTTTATTTGAGAGTAGCAGTGTTTTGTAACTTTACTAACAAGAAAAGAAAAAAAACTTATCTAACGAATTTTTTTTAATAGACAAAAATTAGTTGAAGATAAGCTTTTTTTCGTTTTCAATCTAGATAAGTGTTGTAGGGACGGGGAATGTGAAGGAGAAACCTACTTTACAATTTCCAAAACTTCATAACACTCTAAAGAACTTAATTTATACTATTTTTTAACCCGAAAAAAAAATTAAGTCAAATTATTATTTAAAAAAAATATATTTAACAATCAATAAAAGAATTCAAATGCATGACCTCTTGCTATTTAAACTTACTTTTCTAACTAAATTATAATTAAATGTGATATGTCTATTTGATCTTTGTACTTCAAAAACTTTATAGCTTTTAATATGTCTAATAAAAAAATTGTTCATTTTATTACTTTAACCAATCACCCTATTAGAAAAGTAGTTTACATTACCAAATATTTGAATTTTATCCAAAATTATCTCCTCACTTAATAATATTTGGATGGTAAATTCAGGTATATTTTAACCACAGTTATGCACTTCATGTCACTTGAATTAAACTTTCAACAACAATTTACAACACAAAAAGTTTATAATATATAACCACTCTTTTCTTCTTAAAAAAATACTATGAATTTTATATATTCATGATCATGAAAAAAATAAGATCTTATAATATTTATAATAAAAGAAATTAATCACTCTAGTCAATACCAATTAATTTTAAGCAAAACATTTATACTTTAACTTCCAATCTTTTCATGGAATTATCAAAATGGAAAAAGGATGACGTGAACACAAAAGTTAGATGTATATTTTAACCCAACCAGCTTGTTTTATACAAAATATTTAAAATGCTTTAACTTAAATATCAGTTCTACAATCCTATAATTTTGTAAATTTTTTAAAAATAATATAATTTCTTAGTCTTAAATCATACGCCAATGTTTTCAACAAAAATATATATATTAGTATTACCACCGGCTGCCAGCCTAAGATTGGGGTGGAGATGGTGATTGCTTGTTCAAATGTGAAAGGCAGAACAAAAAAGTTGACTTTGACCAATTGAAAGCTTGGGGCTGTTAAAAAGGACAAATTTTTATATTCAAATTATTGTAAACTTTATACATCAGTTTGTCCAAGATTCGAACTCGTGACGCTAGTATTGAATTGATTTATAACTAAATAATGAAATTATTGCGCTATTGATCCCTTTGGTGAATAATCTAAAGAGTCATGAATATGAATTTCCCTCATAATTTTTTTTTTTAAAAATAGCCAGTGGATGTGGGGGTTGGTTTTTCTTAGAATGTAAGGATGGAGGGTGAACTAACAACAACAATGTCCCTTTCTCCTTTGTTAATTTTATAATTAAGTTTGGGAAGAGTTGTGTTTGTGGTGGAGAGAATTATGAAAGGGCAAACGATTGAAAGGGAGAAGACCGACACCTAGGTGCTCTCAATGTACATTTCCCTTGCATCTGTGAAGGAGAAACGAGTATACTTCGATTAATATCACCAGACATATTACGTGACCCTATAACATTTGGATGTCAATTAAATCTGTAAATTGTACTCATCACCTTATACATTCATAGACTTTATTTGACCAATTAAATCAGTTCATGATAGTTTCAATTCTATTAATCATTAAACTTTTGAATCACTTGTGTGTTCATCTGAACTGTGATCTCCACCCTAAACAATTTCAAGAGACATTAACTATGATATATAGGTAATCATTAAGAAGTGGTTTAATGTTTAGAGTCTTAAATAATTAAGAGGTGATTAATTTAATTTATGATGATTATATCAATTTAAAAATTAAATTTCTACCAACTTTTTTGACATTCAAATATTTTAAATTTAGGTTATATGTTCAGTGACAAGAATCGAGGTGGGCGTAATGTGACCCAGACAGAAAACAATGAGACATTTGTAATTAAATCATTTTATGAACATTCAAAATGTGGGTCATCATTGTAACGATATATATCTTCCAATTTGGACTGCAGCGATTAAGGAAATAATGGAGCTATTCCACAGTCTCCTAATGAAGATCAAAGCACATGTACAAATTTAAATGTATGTATCTAACAGTTTAATGTGACTGTGATTCAATTACAAGCTATTACAGTAGATTCCTCCTCGTTTATTCATATCATTATATAATTTTGTGTTAGAATAAACTTTAATACTAATTTAATTGTTTTTGTTTTAAATGTTGGCATTTTATATTGTTTTAATTTTTTTTTAGTAACAACGTACAAAAAATCAAATAGTAGTAATGTAATCCTCATAGGGAGGAGGTTGAAGACTCAACTCCTCATTGTAAATAGCATCGCAAAATAAAGGAATCTCTTCCATTCAATATTGCTTATTAAGCTCACCCATAGTATATTGGGACAGTAAATGAGCCAAACGATTTGCACGTCTACTAATCCACTTGAATTGAATGAACTGGAAATTTCTCACTAGCGCTTGAACCTTTTCCATGATCCTGCCCACCTTGGTCCTGTCATCAGCACCGCTTCGACACAGATTGATAATGAAGCATCAGATTCAACCTGCACACGACGAAACCCCAAATCCAGAGCCATCTTCAACCCATCTCGTAAAGTCATGGCTTCTACAATTTCCGGATTCACAATCCCAAAACAAGATTTTGAGCCAGCAAATATCACCTTTCCACTACAATTTTCAGTAACGAAACCCATCCCACTCTTATTCATATCATCATTAGTTGGCATTTTATTAAGGAATCAATGAATTGTCAATTACAGAGTTAATTAAAGAATTAGTGGATTTTTGACCGTGGAGGCTGAAGGATGTTCTTTTGACATTTTTTAAGTAAGATTTAATTTAGAATTTATTAATTTTGGATTAAAAATTTTTATGTAGAAGAGCCTTTACAAACTCATTTTAATTTTGATTTTTAAAAATAACTTTCATTTATAATCATTTATTTATAAACACTCATTTCTAATTGGAAATTTGCCGTATAGTAAATTTTCTATCGCACATTAAAATTATAGTAACATTTTAAAAATATTGCAAATATAACAACTTTTTTTTAGATGCTATTAATAGGCTCTATCAGAGACACTACTGATGGAGTTTATCAGACACTATTGATGGGAGTCTATAAATCTGATTTGGCTATATTTGCAAATATTTTCATTATTTTACTATTTATGCAATTTTTTTGACTTATAATATACCTGCAAATCACCTTTTTAATTAGATATTTCAAATCAATAAAAATAACTTATTTTTAATTATTTATTTTTTAATTACTAAAAATAATTATACATTTTAAATTTATGTTCAAATAAAAACTAACTTCAAACTAATTTTTAATTTTACAAAATAAATAAATTTAAAGCACTTGGAACTTGGGAAAATTCAGTCTCTGCTTCAATGCGGAGCTTTCATTTCAATTTGTTCGATCAAATTCTTCATCTGGTTCAGTTTTCAGTCTCTCTCTCCGCCGTTTCTTCAACCTCATAGGAGCTCTCTTTCTAGGTTGAAAAAGATTTGATGTGCAAGAGTTCAAGAAGCGGCTACAATGGCGGCGACTCAATCAGCTCCTCCTTCATCAGATGACAATTCCTCCCAGAACTCAGGTATGATTCTGTTCTCGATTCCTTCAATTAGGTTTCAATGGATTCTGTGTGTTTAGTTTAATCATTGTTACTTGGATTAGAAACCTCGAGCTTCGGTAATTAATAGCTGAGGATTGGGGTTTGTTTCAGCTCCAGTTCCAGCTCCTGCGGGAGCTACGATTGAGGATCGTGGAGATGAGAAACAAGCCTCTACGCCGTCCGTGTTCGTGAATTCTGAACCGATGCGAGAGGATCAAGTGCAAAATGCTGTGAAATTTCTCCAGCATCCTAGAGTAAGAGGCTCTCCTGTTGTGTACCGACGATCGTTTCTCGAAAGAAAAGGTCTGACGAAGGAGGAGATTGATGAAGCCTTCAGGCGTGTGCCCGTAAGACGATTTCGTTACCATTGAATTCTATTATTGTTGATTCATTTCTGATTGTTATTCATTCTTTGTTTGTCTGGTCTTTGGGCGTTGTAAACAGGACCCGCCTTCTAATGCACAGACAGCTACTGTGAGTCAAGGTGATGATTTCTTCGAGGAACAGAATAGAACTCTCTTAGGCCCCCGTTAGATAACTATTTTGTTTATAGTTTTTGATTTTTGAAATTTAAGCCTACAACTACTACTTTACCATATGTTTTTTCTTACCTAGATATCTACATCTTACCTATATTAAAAAAAAAAAAAACCAAATTTGGAAACAAAAGAAGTGGCTTCCAAAATGTTGTTTTTGTTTTTTAAATTTGGTTAGAATTCAGATACTTTCTTAAGGAAAGACCACATGGTAGGAAAGTTGGAATACATTGTAGAAAATTGGAGTACAACTAAGTTTAAATTTCAAGAACCAAATGGTTATCAAACGGGTCTTAGTTTACTCATTTCATTTTACTCCGAGGAATAAGATTGAACTCTTTATTTTTCTTCTTCTTCTTCTTCTTCATGGCATTGAGAATTTTTTAGTTTCCATAGATCATTATGTTTAGGGGATTTTTCGTGAGTAACAAAAAAAAAAGAAAAGAAAAATATCAAAAATCGATTAATTAAGGCCCGTGTTATAATCATTTTGTTTTTAATTTTTGAAATTTAAGCCTACAACAACAACTACCATATATTTTTTGTTACTTGGATTTCTAAATTTTACCTATGATTTTAGAAACTAAACAAAAATTTGGAAACAAAAAGAACGTAACTTCTAAAAGCTTGTTATTATAGAAAAGATGGAATACATAGTAGAAAATTTGAGTAAAACAAAAAACCAAATGGTTTTCAAACGAGGTTTAAACTGATAGTTACAAAAGTGATGGTTTCAATCAAGTGAAGTTGATACACTTCAATCAAGTTAAATTGATTGAAAATAATCCAGTGAAAATTAATTAAAAATTAATCAAGTGAAGTTGAAATATTTTGTTGTGTATGAAATATTATTAAAATGTTGCTATAATTAAAATAGGGATAGAATTTGCTATCTACTACAAATTTCCATATCTTTATGTGCTTATTCATGAACAGATGGACAGGTGAACACAGTTCAGCCACAGCCCTCTACACAATCTCTTCAACCAGTTGCGGGTGTTGCTCCTCCTGCTGCTGGTGGATCTCAAGTGGGTACCATCACACGGTCTAGATTCCACTGGTCTCATGCCCTTCTCGCTGTAGGCGTGCTGGCTGTCTCGGGTGCTGGAACGGTTGTAGTAATTAAGGTAACCCTGGTATTGCACATAATTATTTCGAGGGCTAAACTTTTTGTGAATGTGTATGTTCTTGCTGTTGTATGGAGATTTCTGGTATGCGAATGCTTAGATTCTAACTGAGATTTGACTGATAGTGCTGAGTGCAACTTTGAAGTATTTGGATTTTCTTTTGAAATCTGATTGTATATACTCTTTTTTAGAACTATGTTATTCCTAGGTTGAAATCTTGGGTGCGCAAAGTTGTATCGGAAGAATATGAGGTTGAGAAGAAAATTAATTCAAAACCAAGTGCAGCTGAGGAAGCAGCGGCTGCTGCCAAAGCAGCAGCAGTAGCTGCATCTGATGTGGCGAGGGTGAGTCAAGAGATGCTTTCTTCAAAAAATGAAGGTTGTTCGAGCTATATTCTTCTGTCTTCGAATTTTGTGTCTAGTTTGAACCAACAAGTGGATAACACAAGTTTTTTCTTATTTTTCAGAGAAAAAAAAGTTTGAGAACTTTGTCAACTTGTTGGATGCTCAGCTTGGGCAGATGAAGTTGATGCTGAATGCCATTCAGAAATTGGAAGGTACTACAAGTACAGACTAGTTATCTGATAGAAGAATTTTAATAAAGAAAAGTGGAATTACTGAAGCACATATGTAAGTTTTGTACCTTTTTACTTGGGATGAGAATAATATTTAGGTTTGTTCACAAGGTATACAATATTTTTTTTCTTTCTTTAATTCGTGAGTGTTTAGGTCAGTTTACGTGCACCTCAACTAATCTCATGAGACAATCCACCTTATCCTACAACATTTGGATGTCAAGGAAACCCGTAGGAACTTAATTCCTAGATAGGTGGCCACCATAGATTGAACCTATTAGCTTTAGATTTCCCAAGACCCTTTTGATCACTAGGCCACACTCGGCCTCCATGGTTTTCCATATGTTTGATTGAAACATATTTACAAAGACATTTCAGTTTTCAGAAATATTGAGTTTAGCTGATAGGTGCACTTAATTCCTTTAAAATTATTGGCAAAGAGTGTGAATGGAAAAACTTCTTTATTGGTATAGGAGATAATTGAATCAGCACCATGAAATATATATGCAAATGATATTTCAGTTATCAGAAATATATTGACTTACCGATGAATTTTCTTAATTCTTTTATAATAATGGTTAGGAACCGCATTTGGAAGAACTACTGCCATGAGTTCAAAGGTGAGCCAAATGTGGTCATAAAGTGAGCATCTTTTCTGTGGTTTGAGATGATATTTTTGTTTTATAGTATTTGATCTCCTTCTTACTGCATTTTGACCCTCAATTCATTTGAATGTTTTTCAGCAGCCATATTCCAATGGAAAGGTGGACTCTAGCTTGCAGTCAGGTTGTTATTAGTAGTTTAAGTGTTTTTTCTATGGTGTTTTTTTCTTTTTGTCTTGAAACTCAAACATCACTGTGATATGCAGCTTCACCTTCTTTGTCTGCCACATCTGTTGAGCCCTCAGTTGCACCTCACCCCAAGTCTTACATGGAGGTAATTTATTCTTCTGTGTCACTTCTGGATAATGAATTTTTCTTAAACTTACAGAGCCCAATACTTCAAAGTAAAACTGGCTCTTTTTAGGCAAAAAGCTGCTACTGTTAAATATTTTTCATTGATCATAAACGCTTGTTTGCAAACTAAATTAGTAATTCAGTTAGGGATGTTCATGGGGCAGGGCACTGATTTATTTTATGACAGTTAATTATTTATTGACGACTAAAGATTACTTATTGCTGCTGGTTACTGATGTGTTCTATAGTCTCCTGGTTAAGTTTTTTGTGCATTGATTCAGATTTATTGTTCTTATTTATGTGCAGATCATGGCCATGATTCAGAGAGGCGAAAAACCATCTAATATTAGGGTTAGTGATTCGTTGATTTTAGAGTAGAATAGACTTTTGTGACCTCCAAATTAGTTCCTTAAATTGAATAAAAGAAAAAAGTTCCTTACGTACACATCATTATTTTATTATTTTATTTTTTTGATTCCGTGACTGTCTGGGTCAGCTTTCGTGCACCTCGATTATTGTCATTCCTTACGTACACATCATTATTTTATTATTTATTTATTATTTTATTTTTTTGATATCCGTGATTGTCTGGGTCAGCTTTGTCATGGAACATACCGCCTGACCCTACAACATTTGGATGTCAAGGAAACTCGTAGGAAATTAATTCCTAGGTAGGTGGCCACCATGGATTGAACCCATCACCTTATGTGCCACAAGACCCTCTTTGACCAATTGAGCCACTCCATGATGGTTACGTACACATCATTATTAACATGTCTGGTTTTTCCTGTGTTCGATAGTTGTAATTCTCCACCAGCAAGGTGGTGTTGGTCTATTGGTCATATTGAATGACATCATTACAATTGAATGGTGCTGCCCATGGATCAACTTAATGTAGAAAATAGGATTCAACACTTATTTTCTTATTTTCTTTCTTTTAAGAAACAGAGAAATCAAATTGATATCTTACTTTGGGGATTAATTGTAGTTGAGTTGCATATACTATTACTTTTTTGTTTAAATTCTTTAACTCCTCGTGAGATTTGTTCTAAGTTTTTAAATACTTGCTTCTCTGCAGGACATAGATGATTCACCTCCCAATCCAAATCAACAGCCATCAAATCCTCGCCTAGCTCCTAAAGCCAAGGTTTTCTAGTGAAAGTTCAATATTCTCCATGCCGATTTCTATTCTAAAGAAAAAATATCATTCCAATAATGCTTTGGCCGAGTTTCATTTCAAATATTCTTAAACCTTGTTCTATATGGTCTTAAAAATTTAGAAAATAATCGCTGATTGTTGTTAGAAATTAACTCCGAGTACCAAATTCTTATCTTATGCATATAATTGTGAAATGGGACGTGTATTGCTGTTGGCCTCTCAAAATATTGTGTCTGCTTGCCCAGGCAAAATATGAATTCGATACACTTCTAACATTCGTCTAATATAGTGGTCTAGCCAACAAGAGTTGAGCTCATATGACATAATATATGACCCGATAACCAAGAGGTTTTGGTTATCGGGTTCAAATCCCCTATGGGCCTACCCTCAAATATTGTTGTAAAGAAAAGAAATTTTTCAAAAATAGATATTATATATGGATATCTGTCATAAATCAAAACTGGATATGCTTTAGTAAAAAAGGAAAAGAAAGCGAAAAAGTCCCGATTCTCAGACTATAAGTAGAGACTTTCGATATGTATTTGTTTTAACTGATCACTTATGAACTAACACAAAAAAGGTGTTTACTAAGTTTCTTTTCGTGTGTGCATATGTATAGCCCTGGGAGGTGGGTACGCAAAACAATTCTGGATTTTTCTCTCGGACTCAAGAAGATGAAGGTTTGAATTCCTTAGTACAGAACAACGGCGCGACCTATCGGAATAGTAATGCAGTGCCTTGGTGGCAGAAGAGAAATGCTAATATTAAAGAGATCGATAGTAATGAGTTGAAGGTAGGCTCCTCCAGTGTGCTACCTGTTGAGAAACCAATTCAACGTACATGGGTTCCTCCTCAGCCACCACCGGTTGCATTGCCCGAAGCAGCTGAAGCCATCCGATGGCCAAAACCAACTATCCTGAAAGAGCCGGTCCCCGACGAACAGTTGGCAACAGAACCAAATGTAACTGATGAGTTGCAGAAGGCCACAAAAGTTTCTGAATCTGGGGGAGCAATGGATTACGAAAACTCGGGAGTGAGCTCAAGTGAGATACAAGTGGAAGAAAATGGCTCAGGAGGACAATGAAGTGGGATTAGAGCGTTACAAAAATCACATATGATCTACAGGTAAAGTTTTATTTATGAACTTCTTCCTTTTAAATTCATAGAATATAGATGAAAGAATGCTATATATTGTTTTCTGAAAATGTTTGTATGCAAAATAATATCCTGTCGTGTTTCCCATTTATAGAATAAAGTTGTTACACGTATATTTTTTGTTTTGATAGACCGGTTTACCCGCATTTTGACTATCTTGACGGGACAACTATCTGACTGTATAATATTTAGTTGTTAAGGAAACTCATAGGAAATTAATTCTTAGACAAGTGGCTATCATGGATTGAATCCATAACTTCTTAGTTTTTTAAGATCTTCTTGACCACTAGACTAATCCATGACGATAAGTTTCTATGTGAAGTTTTTATTTTATTTTATTTTTTTGTTGTTTCTATGTGAAGTTTTTATTTTATTTTATTTTTTTGTTTCCATAATCTTGTTCCATATCTGTATGGATAGTAACTGCTGTATTTCTATGTGGATTCTTTGTTCCTTTTGTATTTGTGATTTTGGCAACTGCAGAACTCTAATAATGCTATTATTAGACTGGTTTCCAAGAGTATTCCATTCATCCATTGCTCTACCTTGGCTTGAAAAACATTTCATCCTTTCTTTATGCCAAGTTTTACCTACAGTTTGACCAATACAAAGGCGCCACTGAACAAAGCCTGATATGTGTGTTTGTCCGAGTTAGCTTGCACGCACCTCGATTACTGTTACGAGACATACTGCCCGATCCTACAACATTTGGATATTAAGAAAACGCGTAGAAAATTCATTCTTAAGTAGGTGATCACTATAGATTGAACTTATCTCTTCTTAATTCTCAAATAATTATCTGGACTCCACTTATTTAGTAGGTTGACCTTACTTTTTGCCATTTATTTTGGGACACCTCTACTTTTGAATGATTTATGGATTTGATTTGATTTTTTTTTTTTGGGTAAATTTAAACACTTTTCTAGTACATATTGGGGAGAGGGAGGGACCAACAAGCCCTACATAGAGAGCATTACGCTCTCAACCTATATGAGAGCAAGCACCGATTTTTAGGATCAAACCTGTTGAATTTGTGTTATTGAACTATATTACCACCAAATAACAAAACCACTAGGTCACTAACTCTTTCGATAATTTAAACACCTTTTTGATTAAAGCCTATCTTTGTTAATTTTAAATTGGAGTACTTTCATGCAATTAATTACCTTTCATCATGACGGGCTTGCCCACCCCTTTATCATTATGTTTCTTTTCTAGGCAAAAAGACATTACTTTTTGCCAAGTTCTTCTTACCTGCTTAACCTCATCACATTTGCACCTTACTAGATGAGATACGTGGCCCTTTTCGACACCCTTCCACGAAAAAGTTAACAATACTATTTTAGTCTTTTTACTTTAATCACTTAGTTCAGAGACTAAAATAGTATTTTAACCATAAAATAACTATAATGGGTCATGCAAGAATAGTAATTTTTAAGGTTGAATTATTATTTTAGGTCATAT
Organism: Sicyos baderoa; assembly: GCA_037832685.1. Lineage (NCBI taxonomy): Eukaryota > Viridiplantae > Streptophyta > Magnoliopsida > Cucurbitales > Cucurbitaceae > Sicyos > Sicyos baderoa. The sequence continues at coordinate 11,614,390 of JBBMEF010000008.1, read as the reverse complement.
AGTTTAGAGAAAATTTAAAAATATTATTTGTAATTTTAAAAGGTAAAATTAAAAAAAAGTTGATAATTGATCATGGACTTGTAAAATATAATATTAATAATATAAAATAGTTGGAATATTATGATCAAAAGTTAAATGTTCAATTCTCGGCCTTTATATAATTGAACTAAGAAAAACAATATAATTCAAGCTTAAGCTCTATATTTATGACAATATAATCTAGAATTAGGATTGAGTTATATATACACACAACACTATATTTAATTCTAATTTTATATTCTTTACTACAATGCACACGAAAAATCTGAAGAAAAAAAACATGAAAAATGAGATTAAATGGTGAGATAGATAAAATATTTTAATGACGCATTAAGCACAAGGATAATATAAAGAAAACCGAAACACATATTATTGGTCATCCAAGGGATGAACTCAATCAATATGATATCCATATAATCAAGAGATTGTTCTAATCTTCCACTGAATATTAAAAAAATTATTGAGTGGGAGATTTAAATATTCATATAATGTTTTCACAAAAAAAGGATTAAATATAATTCTGGACCAGATACAATTCCATTATATTTTAGTCATTTTATTCTCAAATCTTATGTCTTTTTAATTCCACAGAATTTCAAACCTCCATGTTTTTTTAGTTTAACAATTGTAACTCGAGAGATTCGAACTCCAATGTGGACATGTCCACAAATGAGATTGAGTTATTATTAATTATTATAGAGTAGTTTAATTGATCAAAATAATCTTGAAATACTAAAGTAATAAGTTCAATTTATGGTGAGCTGGACCGACAGTCACACATATAAAAAAAGATTGAAATTATGGGTAAAATTATGAGTAAATGGTTGATATATCAATAAAAATTTAATCATTAATGCATAAATAGTGAGCTTTTATATAGTTCCCACACCAACAATTATGTAAGATAAAGACTAAATTCCAAATTTTAAAATTATATGAATTAAATTTTAACTTTCTTCTAACTATAAGAATTGAATTTTATATTATTTAATTTATAGAATTTTGAAACTATGAAATTTTCCAAATCATAGAGATTAAACTTATAATTTACCAATCAATTAATTAAAAAATAAGAGTTTTTTATGTATAACATAAATGAGCTAAAAAATTGCACATATACCAAAAAGAGAAAATAGGTCATTTTGAAAAGAGTGGTTGAGTTCAATCACCATTAATTGATTGATCTAATTGAATAAAAGGGATGAAACTCAATCACTTAACAAACGGATTGAATACAATCAAATATTTTTGATTGAATTTAATCACTCGAAATTTATACAAACTTTAAGAAAAATCTGTATAAACTAATTTTTAATAAAAATATATTATAATTATAATAGAGGGTCATAAATTTGGTATATATTTAACGAATTTCCTTAAAAATAAAATAAAAATAAAAATAGTATTATAACATGAAATATTGTGAAAGTAAAAAATTTTGAGTCCAGAGTGGCACTTGAATTTTGGAGGCAAATAGGGAATAATACAAGGAAGCAAATTAAAGTGCGAGCGTTGATTCCATTTTGGTCATATTCCATTTCATCTCTTTTTTTCTTCTAAGCATTTTGTTTTTTTTTGTTTTTGTTTTTGTTTTTGTTTTTGCCGTTTTCTCCACCACACATAAATCCGGCGCCATCTTCAAAGCTTCGTAACCGAAACCTTCGTCAAGGATTTCTCAGCCAGATCTTGCTTCAATTCTCAGCTCTAATGGCGGCGTTGAATGTTCTTGCACCGCCGGAAATCAAGCCGCTCTCCTTCTTCTCCGACTCCTCCAGGTCCAGCCGGCACTTCACCAAGCTTCAAGGTTTGTTGCTGTCTGTGTTCTTTCTCTGTGATTTTCTAGCTTCGTTGCTGTTTCTGTTGCTGAGATGAACAAATTGCTTCTTGAGATTTCAGATTCTTGTACTGGACTGATTTGTTGCGGCATTGCCGCTATCTTATTCTTATTTTTTTGCTTGCAATTCTTTCGCCTTTCGTCTAGCTGTTTGGATTTCTGGAAATTGATTGATGATTGTTTGGATTTCTGCATTGTTTTGTAACTTTGAATGTCTGGTTTCGTTGCTGTTGCTGTGGATGAGCTGAAAAAATTGAGAGAACAGATTGATGACGGCTTCTTCTTCTTCTTCTTTTTGCGATTCGGTTTCTACTGGACTGATTTTCTGCGGCATTGCTGCTTATTTAAGCATCGCCTATAATCCTATGCTTGATTTTTACTCGTCTCTGCTTAACTGCCGGGAACTTTTTCGCCTTTCGTCAAACTGTTTGGATTTCTGTATTATTTTATAGCTTTGATTATCTGAATTCCCCCCCCTAAATTTGACTGGTTCATCAGAAGACTGTTAAAAATTTCTTATAAGAAATTGTGTTTGAGTTTGACTCATTCTTTAGAATTGGAACGTGTTCAGAGTTTGATGCAGTCGTTCATTATTTTAGTTCTTTTTATTGTCCTGTGTAAAGATATCGACCTGGTTGAATACATCTGAACCTGGAGAAAGGGAGGAAAAGGCCTTTCACCTATAGTTTGAATTTAAAAGCCGCATAGAGTGTGGTTACCTCGGGTATAGTGGAGCGAAACTTCGATTTCCCGGTTTGAAAAAAAAAAGCCTCATAGAGTGAATTGAATTTTGTTTTAGCGATGGAAGCTTTGAATATTCAGATGGACGATTGTTTTATTCACTTTAAGCAGCCTTTGAGTTCAACGGTTTTTATTCTTAGGTTCATCATCCTTGAAGGAGAGCAGAACCGTAGTTCATAAAAGAATTCAATGTTCATCACAGCCTCCTCCTCCAGCTTGGCCTGGACGAGCTGTCGCAAAGCCAGGATATAAGAAATGGGAAGGCCAGAAGCCTATCTCCATTGTAGGATCTACTGGTTCCATTGGAACTCAGGTATGTGGGATGAGCAAGACATAACTCTTTTCTTCTGTCTCAAGAGAAGAGAATGCATCTCTTTCAGGAAAACGATTGGATAGAAAGAACACATACTTGTTAAATTACATCTTAAGTCCCACCCACCACAGTTTCTTACATACAAATTTTGGTTCTGCAGACATTGGATATTGTGGCGGAGAACCCTGAGAACTTTAGAGTAGTGGCACTTGCTGCTGGCTCTAATATAACTCTCCTTGCGGATCAGGTACTCATATATGATGCGATATTCTTTGGAACTAGTTGTGTCAGCTCGATGAAAATAAATCTTGGATATGGAACGACCATCTAATTATTTTACAGTGATGATTCTGACAATAGATTCTAAAAAAACACATATATACCCAACCTTAGCAATACATCATAAGGAAAACTAGATAGATAAGTTATTATAAAGATGATGTTTTTTTTTATCTCTGATGGTAAAAGATCAAAGGATGAAAGTTCTTTGCTTACTAGTACGATTTTCTATGGCTCAGGTGAAAACATTCAAACCTCAATTAGTTGCTGTAAGAAATGAGTCCTTAGTTGATGAACTCAAAGAGGCTTTGGCCGATCTTGATGAAAAGCCTGAGATTATCCCTGGCGAGCAAGGAGTAATTGAAGTATTCTTCCCTGCCTTGTCTTTGTTAAAATCCTAACTAATGGAAGCCATTTGCATCCTTTACATGTTCTTAAAAACATTTCAGGTTGCAAGACACCCAGATGCTGTCACTGTTGTTACAGGAATAGTAGGTTGTGCTGGACTAAAGGTACTCCATCTTTTCTAACTGTGTAAGGAACATTGTTGAATACATACATGTTTCACAAAAGAACATAGCCCCCCAAAATTCTGAATCTCAGTTGGAATGACAATGGTTCTTTTAGGAACATCTCTTCAGGAGCTTAAATGCATGATATCATAATTGTATGTTTAGCTCAATGAGTTGCCTGGTTGTTAGTACCTAGAAGCTGAACTTAGTGTCTTTCTTTAGCCTACTGTTGCTGCAATTGAAGCGGGGAAAGACATAGCCTTGGCCAATAAAGAGACCCTGATTGCTGGTGGTCCCTTTGTTCTTCCCCTTGCCCATAAGCATAATGTAAAGATCCTTCCCGCTGATTCAGAACATTCAGCAATATTCCAGGTATGTAATAAATAAGTTGACGGTTGATGGCAACTTGTGTTAACAAAGTTATTTTTCCACCAACTGCATGCTGCTTTGATATTTTCAACTGGTTAATCTATTTTCTTATATCATTTTTGCCCTATAATCCTATGGTAGAATCTTAAGTACGCGTCTGTTTCCAGTGTATTCAGGGATTGCCAGAGGGCGCACTCCGCCGCATTATTTTGACTGCATCTGGTGGGGCTTTCAGGTATTCATTTATATAAAGATTTGGTATAAGTTACTCCATCGAATAAGCAAATCTTATCTATCTGCAGATCGTTGATTATGATTTATTCCTATATGCAATCTTAGACATGTATTTTGTTTTTCCTTGAATATGTTACTAGATGAATTGTTTACTTATGTTGATAAGCGAACAGTTCTATTCAAACTCTTTTGGTCAAAATTTGGGTAAATTATATTTCAAATTTTTTTTTCTTCTCTTGGTTGGAAAAGTTTGGAGTCGTAGATGAAAACTCAACGCCAACAATTTTTTAAATATGAACCCTTGTAGCATTCAGCTCAACTTAAAAGAATCATAGGTTATCCTTAAAATGACTTGTTTGTGTTCATATATCAACGCGCACACATTTTTACTTACAAATATTCTCCAAGATGAAGCTACAAATTGATAATTTCTTGAGGCTGTTAATGACAGGGACTTGCCAGTTGAAAAGTTGAAGGACGTTAAAGTTGCAGATGCTTTAAAGCATCCTAACTGGAACATGGGAAAGAAGATCACGGTTGACTCTGCTACTCTTTTCAACAAGGTTTAGTTCATCCTCTTGTTCACAATTCAAGTTCCAAATGAAAAACACTCGAATCTCTGCTGTTAAGTTCGATGTAACAAGATAGGTTTCATCTTTTTATAGGGTCTAGAAGTCATTGAAGCACACTATTTGTTCGGAGCTGAATACGATAACATTGACATTGTGATCCACCCGCAATCTATCATACATTCAATGGTAGAAACACAGGTATGTACGCACTTCAATGACGGCTCAGTGTGAAACAAATTTTAACATGTCGAGGCAGATCACGAGGAGCAATTACACTAGTAACTGAAGTCTTGAAAATGTTTCCTCTGTTTCCAGGATTCATCTGTTTTAGCACAGTTGGGGTGGCCTGATATGCGCTTGCCCATCCTATACACCATAACATGGCCAGAAAGATTATATTGCTCTGAAGTAACTTGGCCTCGCCTTGATCTTTGCAAGTATGTTAATAATTTTCTCTTTAAGTAATCATCCAAAAGTTCACTTTTCTTCTCTGAATACATACAATGTAGTGCAAGTTCAAAATGTTATCAATGTTCATCGCGTATTTCCTTATCTGGTTTGCGGTACCACAATCGTATGTACCCGATTTGATATCTTTTCCTCTGTTTCAAATGACGTGATGCAGGCTTGGTTCGCTCACATTCAAAACTCCCGACAATGTAAAATACCCATCTGTGGACCTGGCTTATGCTGCTGGACGGGCGGGCGGAACCATGACTGGAGTCCTTAGTGCAGCTAATGAGAAGGCCGTGGAAATGTTTATCGACGAAAAGTACGTATTTAGCTCCATGCTTTGTTGCATTACTACACAACCGTAGCTCTATATTGTAGGACAGCTTTGCCTTGTACTTCACAAGTACATTTTTTCAGGATGCATGGAATAACCATTAGGTTTGCTCATTTTCAGGATAAGCTACTTGGATATTTTCAAGGTTGTGGAGCTAACATGTGACAAGCATCGAAACGAGTTGATCACCATGCCATCCCTTGAGGAGATCGTACATTACGACTTATGGGCAAGGGATTATGCTGCAAGTTTGCGGTTCTCTACTTTTAGTCCGGTAGCTGCATGACATCCTCGTCCGCCTGCATCGAGATAAGCTTGCACTAATGCTTCGAAAAAACCTGTAAGTTTTGTTCATGTCTGTTAAAATGGCCTGGTAGGAAGGTAGCTTAAGGAAATAGTTAGGAATTCAATAATAAAAAAATATAATAAAGCCACAGCACAAAACTATCAATCAATGGCAGAGGTTCAATATCCTATTATTCCTCTTCATATTGTGATGTTTGAGTTGATGGGGGAATTGAAAGTGAAATAAATTTATGGGATTTTAGAGGCCACTCATTTTCTTAAGCTAAAGGGTCTGTTGTACAGATTGTATGAGGAACAATTGAAGGTTATAAGGTGAATTGGAAAAGAAAGAAAAATATGTGGTTGATTTTTCAAGTCGGAGTGGCTCAATATAATACAAGAGGTAGAATGTGTTGCTGATGAATTAATTTTGAATGAATAAGGAAATAAATGCTGACCTAGATGTAATAAAATTAGTACAATAAAATGGCACTATCCAGTTTTGAAGTAACAATTTCCTTTTATGGACTTCATGTTAAACCATCATTAACTTTAGCAAGTTTGTCATTAGAATAATGCTAGCTTAGAAGCTAAGAAATATCATGCTTTTTTAAAAAAAAAAAAAAAAAAAAAAAAAAAAAAAATCAAATATGATGAACTGTCTATGAAGAAACTATTGGACAAAATCTTTATTAGGCTAAGATTTTTCGATTCGAATTTAAATCATCCCATTCCATTTCCAGCCGCATCAAGTAAAAAAAGAGGAATAAATATCTCAGAAAATCATTGCTTAGGTCATGGTTGAACAGTAAAAGAATTTATTTATTAAAGAAATGTTATTTGAGGTTAAGATATTCAAAGAAAATACTCTGCTGAATCTGGAAGCAATGGCTGGTTTTGATAAGATTCAAAGAAAATTAACTTCAATTCTTTTCCTTTTTTTGGGTTAAATATTCCAAAGCATGCCATGTGGACCAATTATTTGTTCAACTTGTTAATTTTCTTTCTTTTTGTAAGCATATTATGAAAGGAATATTTTCCGAAAGTGCACAGGTCTGGGTAGATGATTGAAAATCTAGTCAGCAAAAAAATAAAGTTTTTTATTTTTTTATTTTTTTTAGTACAAGTTAAAAGAGAAGGAGACTACATATCCTATCGATAGCACCGTTCTCAAATAAATGAGAATCAAATACCGAATTTTAACTCTTGATCATGATATTGATGTATTACGACCAAATAATGTAAAAGAAAGTTTTAACATTAACTTGAAATGGAATTTTCCATAACGCCTAACAACAAACTAAGAAAAAGATCCTTAAACTTAATTAAATGTTGTAAATTTCATTAAAAAGTGTTGTAATTTATATTAATTCAGAAATTATTTCCCCCAATAATTATTCACCCCACATTCTCCACCTCATAAACATTCCTAGCTCACTCAGGCTTGTTAGAGAGGTTGCACAAATAAAGTGGATTGAAGGAAAAGAGTTAAAATTGGGATATGTTTTGAAACTATTAATTTTCTTTTCCACTATCAGTGCCAATTTATGATTAATTTAATTTCTCCCTCAATTTCTGGTTGCTGTCATAATTCTCTTTAATAAAGTTACTTTCAGACTCATAAAATCTTTGACCATCGTGAGACCTCAAAATCACATGGAACATAAAAAACTAAACCAGGAATTAGGGACTGTCGTTTAAGGTTCAAAGTTAATTCTCTTTTCAAAAGAAAATTTGAATGGCCTGCCCTGTTCATGTGCAATGTCTCAAGTAGATGGGGTCTCATTTTCAATGTTGACTAAAACCTCTATTCCACATTTAAGATTAAGGATATAAATATTATTATATTATTATCAAGTTTGAGGAGTAAAAGGATCTTCCTTGAAAAGTAGTGTCTTGAACCATTATAAAATAACTCAATTGGTCAAAAAAAGTCTTGGGGTGCATAAGGTAATATTTTCAATCCATGATGGTCACCAATCTAGAAATTAGTTTTCTACGAGTTTTCTTGACAGGAACAAACTGTATGTCTCGTGACATTAGTCGAGGTGTGCGAAAGTTGGTCCAGATATTACGAAAGTAACTGTTATGAGTAAAATAATCCTCACGAAGTTGGGCCGGGAGCTACAATGAAAAGCCCAACTAGTCAGCCCGAGAAGCCAAAAGCCCACGTGACCCAGGAGGCTCGGGCCGCGTCGACAGCCTAAGGGCACGCGAGAGCCGCGTCGGCAGCCCAAAGGGGCGCGCGGGCTGCGTCGGCAGCTCAGGTGCGCGCGCGCGAGGCCGCAGCTGAGGTGCGGCCGGTTCAGCTGGGTCGCCCGGTTGAGCCGGTTCGGGTCAGCCTGAACCGGCCCGAAACTTGTAATTGCCATATCTCCTTCATCCGAACTCCGTTTGAGGTACGGTTGACGCCTATGTGTTTGTATTTTCTTTATCTTCGACTTTCCATATCTAGAATTCGACATAGATAGAAATATTGCCCTAAATGGGGAATATTCGTCTAAGATAAGAATATATTTCCTTAATATATTCCTAAATCAAGAATATTCATTTAAAAAAGAAGATATTTCATTTTTTAAATAATATTCCCACTAAATTTAGCCACCAGAATCTCCTATAAATATGCCAACCCATCACTCTCCCAAGTAAGCAATTATAAAACCCTAAATTCGACAGACTCACCGAGTTGGTACATCGTCCCTCACGTTTACAAATTTACTGTTGATCTCGAAGACCGAAATTTCGGTATCAACAGTAATAAAAAAAAAAAAAAAAAAAGGAAAAGCAGTGTCTGCAACAGGATTGGCTTGGAAAGTGACATTCCAAGCCAAAAATAATGGACCAAGATTAGGTTGATCCATTGCTTTACACTTATCATCATTTCATGCTATAATTCAACGAGTACGGACATAGATGAACTATTCATATACATTGAACTTTCAAAACAAATTAAACTTTTTTTTTTTTTTTTGAATTCTTTGTATGGTAACATGTCCCCCATAGGCCATAGTAGTACATTCTAGTTCTCTTTTGAATAGACTAGATTTCTTTTAGTTAGTGGAAAAGCAAAATCTTCAATATAGCTACATTCAAATTGTAGCTTTTTTGTACCTAAAGTGTAATTTGTCAATGGGTCAAATTCTGAAGACTTTTAATGTTCAAAGTACTATACAATGTCTAACAGTGTTATTCAATTGAGTTTTTTAAGAGTACACTGTAAGTATCTAGTAATTTTTATTTATTTTTTATTTTGACAACAAGTATCTGGTATATGGGAGGAGCCTTTTGTAATGTATCCTAAAATTCATGTTCACTGCCAAGATTAATTATGTCTATGTGAATTTAATTTTGATAAAACTTCTGAATCATAAGCAGTATATCACAATCATAAGAGAGCTAGCTTCACATTGTCCTTGTGGGATGTGGTTGGTTACCATAAAGGTTAACATGAATAACACGTAGCACACCTCAACAAATGTTACATGACATATCGTCTTGATCCTATTTTATTTGAATGTTAAGTGATAGCTTTCAATTAGAGCATAATTTAGGCTGCATTAGTCTGCATTATTATTAAGTTTTAGAGAAAAGATGAGTGCGAAGAGAACAAAAATAAGTTTAAAATGTAGAATTTCGCGGAAAGGAAAACGCACTAAAAGACACTTACACCGTTGTGCTTTAATTGAACTCATGCGCCTCACGCCTAATATTTACTTTATTTCTTTTGACTATGTTCTAATCACTTACCACTAGTGATGCGCGGTCATTAAAGAAATTCATAGGACTTTCATTGATTAAATCTATCACCTTTTAGTTTAATGTCCGTGATTGTCTGAGCATGTCACGGGGCATACCGCCTGACGAAACCCGTAGGTATATATTTGAAATTAATTCCTAGGTAGGTGGTCACCATAGGATTTGAACCCATTTACCCCAAGGCCCTCCATGACCAATTGGACTACCCCATGATGATTTCTCATATAAATCCAAAATGCTTTGAATTCTAAAGTAGGTGTGGACCCATCCGTATATGACCCTCATCTAAAGGTGAAATAATAGAGATACTCATCATGTGATTTTTCAACATCTTTATAAGAGATATGAGATACTCTTATCATTACCAATTACTTTAAGATGAATGTCCACGTTCTTTCATAATATCAGTCTAAACAGACCCCAAAATAAAGAAAAAAAGTCACAGACCCCTCTAATGAAATTGGATTATATTTTAAGTGTTCAGCAAGACATAACACATTGATTTTTTTTTATTTTAGATGATAGGTAAATTCTAAGGAAAAACATATACACTTTGTAAACAAGTTCATTAATTGACCAAATTAAATGTGTTAATATATAATAACTATAGATTCTAATATGGTGGGCTATATTTCAATGACCTGTGGTTTTTAACATAATTAATGAAGCCCCTCTGAATACATATATATTGCCGAATTTTCTACATGAATAGGTGACACTTTGGTTTAATTGTTTGATGTTAATCCAGTTCAACTTTAGAATTAAACCGAAAAATGGATGAAACAAAAATTGATCGATCATCCATTAATAAACAGGACTAACAATCATGGGAAACTTGGAAGTGAAAAATGAAGATCATAGAGAAATATAAGTCATTCTAAATCATCATCTTCATTCAAAACAAGATTACACACAGACAACTTCAGTTTTTGAAATCAACCGAACAAAGGAATATACAAAATTATAGAGACAAGAACAAACCTAAATGAAAGCTGATTGCAAACTAAGCTCTGTTCTTCAGCAATTGAACCACAGAAATCTTCAAATTAGATGCAAATTCTAGATCGTTGCGTTCACATCAACCACACATCCCACCAAGTGTTGCCGGTATGGCAAATAGGACTTCCTCTTTTCGGCTTCTTTCGCCGCCCTGTTCCGCCCGTAACGAGCGTTGTGTGAAGGAAATGATGCGATTCCAGAACTCGAAGTTACGCCTATGGCGGATCTACGATCTTCCTTTACTTTCGATAAATTTCCAGGTTGATCTCCTTCTCTTTTACTTTGATTGTTGTTGTATAGAAGATCCTTTAATTTCCATCCGTTGGACGGTCCTGTAGAGTTTCGTTTATTGCCTCTTCCAAGCGATGTTTTCTCTGCGTTTGGAGACCAGACGCAGTACGTATCAGACGGAATGTCTTCGAGATCGTCCGCTTCCGACGAGGATTGCGACGTTTTTCGCTTATCTTCGTTCATCAATTTTCTCAACGGCGAACGTTGTCCCGCAGCCGGTTTTATCTTCGGCTTCTTCGATTCCAAATCTCCTCGCGAACCGTTATCTAGCAGTAATTTCGTGTTGAATACCGGATAGACCGGCTTGATGTGGCCATTGAAGAAGATCTCATTAGCAGAGCTCGTAGACGCATCAGATTCTCTGCAAAGTACAGCAAACTCGAATTCATCATCGCCATTTTCACTACGGCCTTCGCTTCTAACTTCTTCGACCGATCCCCTGGCATCGCCGTTGCACAAATCTCCGCAGTAATCCGAACCAGAATTTTGAAACGAATCTTCTCCGATTTCTCTAACGACTCTGGCGGCGATTTCAGCGATGCTACTACTACCTGAACCTGAAGAATAGCTGCTAAAAGTCGGCGAAATCGAGAGATGCGCGGGACCTTCTTCGAGCTCCATCGCCGGAAAATTCACAGTTGAGATTCTTACAGCTTCAGAGAGAAAGTAAGGTGTGAGAAAATGGCGGAAATTATGAAAATGGAACGCTTTTGGATGCTGGTTTATATAGGAGCTGGTTTTTCAAAAAAAATAAATAAATAATAATAAATAAAAAATATATAGAACGCGCCAAAGAGCTACACGAACGAACGGCTTTTACAACTGACGCGCTTTAAAGGGATTGGTACGTGCGAAGGATGCAAATTAAAACCGGAGAATTGTCCACACGTGCGACGAATATTGTGCCTAATTTAAAATTTGAACAAAATTGCGGGCTTTGGAAGTGGACTGTGACGTTAGCATCTTGGCCCACTAAGCTGGGCCTATTTAATATTTTTATTTTTATTTTTACTTTAGCAAAAATCATTACAAATATAGTCAAATTTAAAATTATTTGTGTTCATAGTCATAAATTCGGATCAATTTATTATTATTAATATTCATTAATATAATATTATGTTATTAATAGAATATTATGGATTATTAATACAATATTTTATATTATTAATAAATTATTATGTATTATTAATACTTATTATTATTATTATTATCTATAACTATTATTTCTTGTTTATATTTATTTTTTTAATTTGACTGATTCCCTTTTTATTTATATAAAAATGGTATTAATTACCATGATAAACAAATTTTATAATATTTATATTCATAATAATTATTTTTAATATTATATTATAAATATTTATTAATATCAGTATTATAAAATAATATGTAATAATGTTCATTAATATCAATAATTTCATTAACTTAAGCGGCTGTTTTTTAATTACTTTTTCCTTTTTTTTATTTGAAAATATCAAAATACACCATCTTGTAACACCCAATTAAGAACTCATCGCAATTTTTGTTCTTTAAGTTATGAACTTAATTAAACACTTTATTTTTGGTAAACGAAGTTTAGGTAACAAAATGTTTCTAAAGATGGTTAGTTAGGTGAAAGGGAAAGCTCTATTTGAATAATGAGATTTTGTTGTCAAGTGGATATATCTAATTCATCCACATAAACAACATGGAAAAAGTGTGGGGAGAAATTAAAACCAAAATCTTCCACAATTTGTGATTTTAATAATGGACATCAATATTGACAAACAAATATTTTATTCAATAAGGTTTGTTTTCAATGAGTACAAGTTAGACTACCAATTTTTTATATGATACCTAATAATAATATTATTATTATTATTTTTTTTTTTTTTTGATGTCCGTGACTGTTCGGGCCAGCTTGCACAGGGCATATCGCCTGACCCTACAACATTTGGAAGCGAAGGAAACCCGTAGGTATTAATTTGAAATTAATTCCTAGGTAGGTGGCCACCATGGGATTTGAACCCATCACCTTATGCACTTCAAGACCTTTTATGACAAATTGGGTTACCACATGATGGTTTATACCTAATAGTATTATACATCAAGATGTTTATTGTAATACCTTATGAATAATGTAACAAAAGGGGGAGAAATTTTGACTTTACAATTTCTAGTAAGTTAGGACCATTTCTACTTTGGGTAGATAGGAGCATTGAGAATTATACAAGAATAAATTGTTATAATATAAACCACCAATATTATATTTCAAAAAAAAGGAAGAAAAGAAAATACACATTGAATAATTTATTAGATTAGATATGTTACCTACTTGTGGGTTGTCACCTAACAAATAAAGCATATTCAATCTAAGAGTAAAAAATGTATAGGATGAAAGAACCAAACCGTTAACTTTAAATTTTTAGTTCAAGATGTTAGTCGAACGTTTCGACATATAAAAAGGAATTTAATAATTAATAGAAAAAAGTTTTAATTTTTCAAATTTTAAAAGGCAACCACTAGTGGACAAGTAAAAAATTTACATGTATATTTTTTTAAAAAAATAATAATTTACATGTATAGAATAAAATGATTTAAATTTTAGAAAATATATAATAAATATACACGCTAAAGTTCCAATGTGCAGTAAACAATTAGGGTTGAAAAATCAAAGATAACAAGAAATAGGATAGAGAGAAATGAAGAATTAAAATATTAGGGCAACTTCCAATGTGCTTTCAATGGCATTGACTTGACTTTCCTTCGGTTATTTTATCAAACCGTTTTTTTTTTTTTTTTGAAATCACAATTTTCTTTTTCAAACCTAAGAAACTTCTAATGTACCAGTAAATGAGAAACCAGCACCTAACCTTCATTTTATTCCTAAAATCATAAATGTAATGAATAATGGATATAATTAAAAAGTTGAACTCTACATAGAATTGACCTCTATTGAGTCTACAAATATTGTTATTTAATTTAGATGTGGCATGTGTCTGTTTAGTTTGGTCAACGATAGAGCTCAACCAAACTATGATTAAGTTGATGCTTTGAAAACCAATGATTTAAAAGGTGGATTTATTAAAAGTTTTCTTGATATCTAAATATTATAAGATCGGTCGATGTCTCATAACAATAATTGAAGGGCACGCAAGCTGATCCGAACCGATTAAAAAAATGAGAATAATTTAAAGATAGAGCTCATAGGATGAAAATGCAACACCAGAGAAAGGATGATGGCCTCAAGCTTTGAAAAACAGTTTTTTCCCCCTGCTCAAATTAACTTCAATGAGTTAAATAAAAACTGAGATAGCAAAATGGGCTATTTGATTTTAATACAGTTGCAAATAAAATGAAAAATATGAAGAAAGGTTATAGACATCAGATTCCAGTGGGGATTTACAAGTATACATACAAATAAAAAGCCGCCTGTACAAGATATTGAGAGCTCAATGGGGGATGGAAATACATTAGATCTTTCATTACAACCATGCTCCCCAGCCCGGAAACATGTGACACAAGCGATCCGGGTCGATAGCATCGTGTATAAGCTGTTGAACCTATTATTTTGGGGGTCAAAGTTATTAATATCATCTATATATATTTATAAACGAACTTAGAATGTGAAGAAACTATCTATGTTAATGCATAGTTGATGAAGACGAATATGAAGTTACCTGGCCATGCACACTTCTCATTTCGCCATCTTCATATCCATCTAGTTTTTGTTTGACTCGCAACAGTGCGCGGGCAGCATCTTTATTCCCTTCATATTCATTCTCTGAGCCTTCGAGACTAGTCTCGAGGTCGTCATCGGTTTCCTATTGACATATATAAAAAACCATATGTTCAATAAACATATAAATGCTGCACCATCCAATGATGAACTCTAATATATGCTACGAAGCAGTACTGTTATGTGATGCAAGGAATTCTAGGGCTCCCCTCGTAATTTCTATAATTTGTTTCTAATTTTAGGTTGATTAAGTCTTTATTACCCTAATTTTATTAGCTTAACCTTTTAATTTAACCCTTTCTCTTTTGATCCTAGATTACATTTATTTAATGTTTGAAGATTGGCAAAATAACATTGGTTTTTCCTAGGCCCTACCAACTCATATGTCATTTCTCATATTTTCCCACAACACACTCCAAATCTCCAATATATTATATGAGTTGAAATATTTATAATATAGATACTTTAGGTTCACAACTAAATAACAAAAATGTCATTTCTCTACGTATCCCAAAAGTGACAAAAATTATCAAAAAAAAAAAGAAAACATCTCTTAACCATTTGTCTCACATGAATTGTAGTGTGTCATCCCACACATTTTATATTCTACAAATTTTTTTTCTTTTTGATATCCGTCCAGCTTGCGCATACCTTGACTATTATCACGAAATATACCACCTGACTCTATAATATTTTGAATGTCAAAAAAACGTGTAGGAAATTAATTCCTAGACAAGTAATCACCATAGATTGAATCTATCACCTCTTAGTTCTCCACGACTCTCTTAACCACTAGGTCACTTCCTGCCAATTATTTTACATTCTACAATAGTATCCTATCCTAAGGTCTAGAATTTCACGTACTACTAGAAATTCACGTACTACCTTTTGACGCTGCAACGCCTTGAGAGGAGATAAAGCCCATTTATACAGCGGATCGTGGATGAAAACCTGCAAGGCCATTTTACGTGTTTAGAAAAAAAAAAAAAAAAATCTAAGTGTTGAATATTAATTTATTTCCTTGGGAAAATGAGTAATACTTCAACGATAGTTAGCAATGCCTCTTTATTTGTCCGCATAACAGAAAGAGTTTCCTCACAACATCTCCTAAAAACCCCTTCCACTCCAGTAACACCCATACCATCAATCACATCTCTTGTAAGCCTGAATGGAACCTAAGATAATTGAAGCAACAAATGAAGAATGAAGATCATAATACATGTCAGTTATGACCACAAAGAGAAAAAAATGATCAATTTTAGTAACATAACCTACCCGCTCAGGTGTCTTAAGCATCAAGCCTTGTTCAAAGGCAACTCCTAGATCAATGTGAACAACTTCAGCTGTAGCCTGATCAATCAAAACGTTCATGGAATGTCGATCTCCTAAGCCAACAATATAACCAACCTGAACCATTGAAAAGTTTCAGCTTTGCATCCAAATTATATTGAACCGACTCAGAGAAACATCATTTAAAATCACAAATAAAATATGAATTTTAACTATATTATAATTTTTTTTTTTTTTTTTTTAAAACTAAATTCCCCATAAGTCAGTCCTCCACTATTATATTACATCTTGGTTTTGAAGTAATTCTGGTGAGTTCTGGTTTACTTACTCTGTAAGGGAATACCTTACAGTTAGCTTCCAAATAGTGAAAATATGCAGCCATGAAGCAGATATAAATGTAGAATAATAAATGATGAAAAATGAAAATAAGAAGTTGAGTTTTCTTATTCTTCTAGATATTAGTTGTCAATATTCAATAGTTATGCTCTTTATTTTTACTTTTCCTTGTTTGTAAATGAGTCTTTCTTTTACATAAGAAAACCTAGCTTATACTTGCAACATTATAGGATATTTTCAATCTTTTTTTTAAAAAAACAAGGATAACCACGCCCGTCCCTAGACTAGGCACCGGGAGACATCGAAGGAATGGAGATGTCTACAAAATAATGTCATAGGTGAGTCTCGAACCTGAAACCTTGAGGGGAGCACACCTTCAAAGCCCAAGTCTTCAACCAACTACGCCATCCCTTAGGGACATGATATTTCAATCCTCTTGAAACTAAGTAAACACCTAATCATGTGTAAGAGCTCACCATTGAACTAGCAGCCACACTTCGAGTGTAAGCAAGCCTCTTCTCAAACCAATCCGCTGGTTGTAAGAACCTCTCAAGGAAAAAGTAATGCATAACGGGCCTGTATGTGTTATATCAGTTTCAAATATTGAATAAACTGCAACATTACATTTCCAAGTAAAAAAATGCAGACCTGAAATTCTCAGAAACTTCCTGAAATGCTTTACGCTTGTCCTTCTCCTGATAGAATATGAAATCAGTTAAGAATAAAAATTGACTCTAAATAATAGCTAAAATAAACATCTAAATGCATCTTAAGCCTCAAAGATTGGAATATGTGCGATCCAAACAAATTTCACTGGTGACTGCAAAAGCTCATAATGTGTTTGGCTTTGCGATTGAAAAATCTCTTATGTTGTGTTTGGCTTTCCCCATTCTAAGTTTCTGCTGGTTTAAGCTTTTTGACTACTTCAATGTTAGTAGGGTATTCTCATATTGTTCCAAAAAACGACCAATCTCCTAAACCCTAAACGCTGTGAAGAGCCTTCTTTATGAGATTTGGTGGGAAAGAAATCAGAGAATTTTTCATGACTGTTCGCGGCCCTGGCATTTGAGAAGTGATTCAGCACAGTTACAAGCCTCATCGTGGGCTGTTGTCTCAAATCACTTTGCAAATCTATCCATCCAGCAGCTGTCTTCCAACTGGGAGGCTTTCTTCTAACCCTTGCAGATAGGGCTTTTATTCTGTCCTGTTCTAAGCTCATGTGGCTAAATGTTTTGTTATTTTTTTATTTCTCTTTTTGCTTTGTTTAGCTCCTTTCAATTAGCTCTGGCTGTATTTTGTTGCTCTGTTTTGATCTTTGTTTCCCTTTTTTGTAATCTCTCCTTTTCATTATCTTAATGAATGAGATGTTTCTGTGTCAAAAAATAAATAAATAAAACAAGCATAGAGTACTTGCTTTTGCCATGTAATCTCTGCATTCAAGAAACGACCAATCTCGTATTCTGTAGCGACCATGAGCTCCTCCATTTCTGGTGCTGCAAAGTTTTGAGGATCTAGTTACTAAGAGAACCAATCCCACGGATGAAACAAACACCACTGAAATCTACTAACCTTCCTATAAGATATTCTCCCAGAGGAATAGTTCCATCAACCCATTCAAGAACACCAGCACTTGGAGTAAAGGGAACAACCTAATTGATGAACAAAATTAATATGTATTAAATTAATAAGCACATCCGTTTGATCAAATAAGAACAAAACAAAAAACAAACTATTGGATTATTGACACGTTGATACAAATAAATTATACTTCTATAAGATTCCACATTGCAGATTATGAGACCAATGGCCAACAAGAGCAGTAGCTCAGCAATATTAGTGTACACTTGATGACTAAAAGGTCATGGCTTCGAATCTATCTCAATTATAGTAACTAAAAAAAAAATCTATTTTAAAAAAAGATTATGAGAATAATTAAAAATCTCGTAAGATTTACTATTATAGTAACATCACATAGTTGAAAGTAACAGAGAAATACAGTCTATTAGCAAGTTACGATCCATTGTTGACTCAAAAAAAAAAAACTCAATTTATTTCCTTAATGAGGTAGGAGAAAAAAAGGCAGTTCTCAAGTAAAACCCATTAAGGTTACAATTTAAATGTCACGCTCCCAAATCTAAACTTGAAGACTTAATAAAAAATATCGTTCCACTTTGACATGTAATAAGATCTGAGATCGTGGAAAACATCAGGCACTAAGAGCTTTGGGCAGATGGGCAATGCAGGAAAATGGCAAGAACGGATAAGATACCATTAGTTTATATTATAAGATGACTTATATGTCATTTTGAATAATCAGCTTGCTAAAAAGTCGATTTCAAAGAGTCTGGCGGGCTCATTGGTCTCCAATGCTAACTTGAAGGTCCCAAGTTCAAAATCCACAAGTGAGCTTAATTGTAAAATTTCTTATTGTCTCCCGAGTCCAGGCCTTTAGATGGGCACGGGTGCTTCCAAGTTCCGCCCACTTGCCAGTTATAAAAAAAAAGTCCGATTTAAAAGAAATAAAAGTGTGAGTCTAAGGCTTAAGAGTCAAAGACAACATTTTTTTAAAAAATCGGAAAATCGGAACTTCGCTTCACAACCTCCACTGTACCTGGGGTAACAACGCCCGTCCCTAGGCCATGCACCGGAAGACATCGAAGAAATGAAGACACGGAAGGTGTCTACAAAATAATGTCACAAGTGAGTCTCGAACTTGGGACCTTAAGGGGAGCACACCTTCAAAACTCAAGCCCTCAACGAACGCCACCCCTTAAGGACTAGTCAGAGACATAACATTTCAAACCATTTCATCCAAACTCTTAAAAGAATACATAGAACATTAATTATATGAAAGAAAAAGATATGGAAATAATTTTTTAAATATATATAACTTTTAATTGAACTTCGATGCTAAAAGAAAATTCAAAATCATCATTTTAGAAAAATACCTTGTATGTCCGTATTCCTAGTCTCCGCCTTTTCGTGTCTCGATGGTTCTGCAGAAACGTGTTGACTAATCCAAAAAATTGTTCCATAACCTGCAAATGATCAAAAGATCTTATCTTAGGCACCGCCTTGAAAACACAGACTAACATGAGCACTATAGCAAACAAAAGGCTAATTTAATGCAATTCAGAAACTATCAGCATGTAATTTGCCAAGTTTATGTTTCTAATAAAATTTTATGAAAATCTAAGTTAAATTCTTACAGCATCTTGTCGCAAATCATCATTTCCTGATTTTGCAAGTTGCCGATATCGGTGGCCATCAGAACCTTCACATTCAATCACTTTTGGAGCGTTTATGCCATTCATTATCCTGCATGATTTTCAAAAAATTACACGATGAATTTTTCCAGATACCAAAATGAACTTGTAAACCACAAATAATTAACTAAGAAAATCTTAAGCAAAACAGAACAGCAACTACGTACTTAATGCTATCAGCCAAGCCTTTAAAATATGGAAAGGAACCTTCCCGATATTCACAACTTTGGTCAACTGAAATGGTAGCCGTCACCACAGGTACCTGATGGCCAAACACACGGTCGAAGAGAAGTTCAAAAATTCTACCATGAAGGAAAAAGTGTACTAAAATTGCATATAGAAGGATTATTCAATAAGCTTTAATTTATATACGCCTATATGTCAAAGGAAAAATATTATGGAGTTCTCAGGTATTTTCCAAAGATGAGAACATCAGTTCATTCCATGAATACAAGAGACAGATTATGAATTCAATTTTAAGTTTAATGCTAGTATTTTCTAAAGATGAGAACATCAGTTCTCAGGACACCATCCTTCTCTCTTGTTGAGTTTCAACACCCTTTGTCCAATAGGGAGACACCCAATTATTGTCGCTCTTCTTGATCTTGTGGGGTAGTTTTTTTGTATTTCAAACTGCATAGATGTTTTCTTTTGAGTTCCTAGTCCCGCGGAGGATTTTTCTTGTCATTTATTTTTTCGTTCTCTAGTTAACTCTTCTTCCCCTTCATTAGTAGATTCAGCTAATGCCTTTTTATGAAAGGTGAAAATTATGAAGAACGTTAAGTTTTTTATCTGCCAGGTCATTCATGGTAAGATTAATATCTAAGACAGTTCTTTCCTTTGTGGGTCCAAAGTGTTGCATCTTATGTAGGAGTGTAGCAAAGGATCATGATCATCTTCTTTGGAGATGCTAGATGACTTCTGAGTCATGAAGGTAGTTTTTCGAGGTGTTTGGTCTTCTGCTGGCAAGGCTGAAGGGTTGCAGAGGGATGATATGTGAGTTTTTTGTTTTTTCTCCATTTTGCAAGAAAGGTGAGTTCTTGTCGAGAGCGGGGTTCTACGCTATTTGGTGGTGTATGGGACGAGATAAATACTAGAACTTGTATAATTACCCTTTTGAAGTGGAGAGGTCTTCAAGTGTTGTTTGGACCTTAGATGCACTTTCTCCATTATTGAATATTGTCTTTGACATTAGATACTATGTTTCTCTTTTGTAGGTTGCCTCCTTTGTTAGATAGGACTTCATTTCTATCTCTCTATATATAGAGAGAAAGTAAAATGTATAGTAAGACTGAGCAGACAAGGCCTACAGGTCTTCAAATAGATTAAATTTACTGGATAAACTGTAATAAAGAAAAATCCCCCTGATTTTCAGGATAAATAATTAGAGTATTGTTCAATCAAAGAACATTCATTTAAACATGAATCTGTAATCATGATAAGAATTACAAATATTAATCTAATACCCAAAGAACCTAAGAATGGAGAGAGAAGCACGTACAAGTTCCAATGGCCGAAGACCACGCAGATCTCTTGGAAGGGTCATCTTTTTATTGGTATCCTGCTTTTGCAATTTAGTCAAAGGAAAATAAAAACCACTGTTTCTTAACCCAAAAGGCGAAACATAAATGTTGAAAAGATAACCAAGTGGGATTTTTTTATCCCAGGGTGGAAAGAAATTTAATTGCAATTCTCTTCATGACTGACCTCTCTCCTAGTCTCCAGTTCTGCAAGCTTGATATAGATTTCTACCATTTGCTTGACCTATGTTAATAAGTTTAATTTAAATGTATGTCGAGTTTCAAATAGAACCATATATTAAACAAAAAATTGAAGTTTTATGAAATACTTGTTTAATTAAAGCTCCATGGTAGGATGATAACTCCTTTAGTAGATATTCTGCTGCAAGTTTTTTGTCCATATCCACAATAAATGAGTTTCTGCTGCGTTGTTTATCTTTGACACGATCGCCGTTTGCCAGGGCAAGAAGCTGCAAAAATCAGTAAAAATAAATGTCTGAAAATCAGTGTGAAAGTATAAAATACAGACAGGGAAAATTAAGTCAAATACCTGAAATATAGTGTGGTACGGATGGTCTATAGCCATTTTTTTCACAAGAGAAACCAAGGCTACCTGCGCAGTTTGAAGGTCTCATCAAAATAAACCAAATCATCAATTGCAAAAAGGAACTTAACCACTGCCTTATTAACCTGAAAATTATTTGTTCCTTGACCATCCTTCGAGCAGCCCATTCTTGAAGCAATTTGGTAAACTAGAGGTATAAATTTATACGATTGAACCTACAGAAATTTCAAATTACATTAAACAGATTCCTATTCTTTTCTATTATTGGGATATGACATTATATTTTTAAAAAGAAACATTTCATTAGTGATTGACAAGTTAATAAGAGGATAAAAGTGCCAAGTCTATAAAGTAGAGACAAAGAAAGCAAAATAAAAGGAAAAAAAGGGAAAAACAGTAGAAAAAACAACGTGAAAAGTATACTGGAGAAAACAGTTTTTGATATACCTCAGCTATTGTGCTCCGCATGCTATTTATGACATTTTGCCTAGAAGAAAGACTGAACCACAGTGAAACTAGCCGAAACACCTGGAATCGATAAGTCCAATTGATGGAGGAAATTGACCTCTCATCAGAAAACTTTATTTAACCAGTCGACTTTGTCTTGAATAGAGAACAGGACAATTAGTACATACCACTCTCACGTCATATTTGTCACCAACCTCCAAGCATCGTTTATATCCTTCTAATGCTAGGCTTAGAAAATTGTCTCGGTCATCCTGACAAATAAGTTGAAGGAAATAAACAAAAGCCTTTTGAAGTGGCATATAAAAACAAAGAGCCTAATGCTTCATAGAAACATGAATAGGTTAAGCATGGATTCTACTTTGGAAACATGTACATGAATCAGCAACGTGCTCCCAACACTGTTATTACACACAGAAAAGCCTCAGATCCTCCGATTACATAGGAGACTACTTAATCGACTCTAACAGGCTCATCGGTCATTTAGTGTCCTAAGTAAATTTCCCCAAGGAGATCTAAACCCACCATTTGGTTTAATTAGTAAAAAGAAAGAACCACCATTTTGGTTTTATCGCCAACCAGTGCTCAGTGGCATAAGAGTGTTCATGTAACCAGGGTAATGGGTTTGAAACCCCTACCCTAATTGTTGGTGTTTTATCACTCTGCCCAAGCTGAAAATGCAGATTAGAGGTCATGACAATATTACATTATTACATAATAGGCTGGACATAATGAAAAAATAAATAAGCATAAACGAAAAAGATAAAACAATTAATGGTAAATTAGATAAACAAAGATTTCTATACGAATAGAAGAAACAGTCCCCAAAACTGTTTGAACTCTTTTACAGTTAGTTACACTTGTATGTATATTGTATTTTTAATAGATATATAGCGAGCAATAATAATAATTTTTAGAGTACTTATGTATTTCATGTCTAAATATACTGAATTATCAATTAAAATATCTGTATCCATGTCCATACTTAAAAAAATGGCCAAAAGCACAAAAAGCCATACCTGCAATTTGAAAATTTTATAACAGGTTTCCGTTTGCATTATAATTATATTTCATATGCTTGAATCATAAAATTGTGTTGAGTTGTGTTAAAACACCAATCAATCCAAAAGCCTAAGCGGATGGATTGGGGTAAATTTAATTATATCAACCAACACTCCCCCTCACTTGTAGGCTTTGAAATTTGAGAAATGCCCTACAAGTGGAATTTAATTATAATTGGGGAAGAAAAGACTTGGCAGGGATTCGAACTCATGACCTCCTGCTCTGATACCATATTGAGTTGTGTTAAACCATCAATCAATCCAAAAGCCTAAGCTGATGGATTGGGATAAATTTAATTATATCAACCAACAAAAGTAAAGTCTGAAAAGGTTAGTTAGAATACTTTGCAACCATTGAATGCCAAAATACCTGCAATTTGTCAGCCTCTTCCCTGTCTATGGAAAGTTGCTTTTGTAATTCTTGTATTTTTACTGTAAAGTCAGTCTTATCGCCCTGAATCAAAGTGAAGATAAAAAAACTGTTATCTAAGGGTCATAATTAGAAAGGAACAAAATAAATTGCTCGGGAAAGGACCAAAAGGTGCAAATATGTATTCCAATAGTTTATAAAAATAAGAAAGAAAAAGGAGCAAACACATGGTCATATAAATAAAGGTGAAGTCCCAATAGAAGGAAAAAGTGAATAAAATGAACAATAGATTGTTATAGCTAAGTAAAATCGATTAGAGACCAAATATCTTGTTGGGAGTATTTATACCTCGTACCCATGAGTGTTTTCTATTTGGAGATTTGACAGAGATTCAAGTAACAATTAAAAAAAATAACACGAAAATTTGTTGTAGGCAGCAAATTCTAGCATTTCTATTTTAATTTTGTCCAACTTTTTTACATGAAATATTTCAGCTTTCATTATCTTCAATCAGTTTCACTTGATTGAAACTATCAATTTGTGGAGTGGAGTGGAATGTCCTTCCCATTTTTTGCTACTTTTCTTTTTCCTAAAATTTTAACATCCATAGATTTATTATTATTATTATTATTATTCATGAAAAATCCCTTCTTTTTTAATTCCGCATTTGGGGAGGAGACATTTGAACCCATGATCTCTTGGTCATAAGTTATCATGCCATGTGAGTTAGACTCTTGTCGGCCAAAATTGATAAATTAAAATCGTTTGATTTTCAAACAGGCTTACCACCCTAGCCAACAAAAAAACCACCAAAATTCGGTGGTTAATGTGAAATGGCAAGAGAAGACAAAAAATAATAATAAGTAATATGGTGGGGGTGGGCGACTAGTTTCATGAATGGAAAAAGAAGAGATGAACCTTTGTTGAACTTTTTAGTCGCCTAATGAGTGCTTCCAGCTCCATTGTCTGCATGAATCATAAGATATTGGTACAAAATGATAATTTAGTTCATTACAAATTTTCTTGAAGTTTGATTCTTTTTTTTTTTTTTTTTTGAGTAAGTACCTTATGCTTCCTCAAACGCATTGCTGCTTGCCATTCATTAGAATTGAGCCTTTCCTCGTAACTCCTAAACAAAGCATCTGCATAGTGTGCAAGATGAAAATGAGTCTGGCTATGTCTCCCAGCTGATTTCTGATTCTGGAGCTCTTGACCCTCAGAAAGCGAAACTGCAGGTTTTAGGTACTTCTCTAGAATAGTTCTTGAACTGCACTTGGGGCCATACGCAGAAATAGCTTATAGTTAAAGAACAGTAATAGTTTTTTTTAACCAGTTAAAGAAAGTAATAGTATAAAAGGTTTATCTTGTTTCTTACTTATCACCAAAATAAAATAGAACAAAACAAAATAAATTAAGACAATCGAAAGATATGCCTTCCTTAATTCATAGACAAAAAAATATATTACTTGCTAGATCTAGTTTCAGCCAGCCACTTCCCAACCAAGCGTAATACATCTGAAGCTTCCTCATTGGATTCGAAGTATTGTGAAACATGTTCTGCAAGACTAATTGCCATTGTGTGCCGACCTTGAGCACGCAACAGCTTTGCTTCTTCAAGCTGCTTGTACAAGGCATAATTTAGTATCGATATTGGATCCGGTGAAAAGAAAACCACCATCACTTTTTGAGTTAAAATGAAAACGACTAAACAAAATATTCGGCATTAGTAAGTTCTCAATAACATTGTAAATGAATAAAGTTGTATACCCTTCCAAGCCAATAAAATCCTGAATTTTCTTCTGCTTCTTGAAGACAGAGAGACTTAAACTCATGCAAGGCAGCAGCCGCTTGAGAATACCTAGATCCCTGAAAATTACAAAACTACAAATAAGAAAATTGAACTACGCTGCAGCTTTCAGATGGTACTGTATTAATGTACCTTGCGGAGAGTGGAAGCAGATTGCAATAGATGCTGCACCATACAATCCTTACACCTCAAAACCTGAAGTAGAACTCGACGAAATGCTATAAAAGGTTCTAACAAATCCATATGTAGCTGAGTCTTTTTCTTGATGCAGCTCCAATCAGAATTCAGCAATGATAACTAGATAAACAGTTAAACCTTGTCAAACAACAATCTCAATTTCTGGAAGGTATCTTGAATCACAAACACAGACAAGATTAATAAAAAACAAGAAGTAACCCATATATATGTTTATTAATTAAATATACGCTGAAGCATACAGGCAATGACATTTTGTATAAATATAATAGTGGTTAACATTCATTTTGTCAAGGCGATTCAGATGAAAGGGTCACTTTAGCAACTAAGTAATTTAGGGTTATAGTCTAGTTGATATGCAATTTGCCTTCTTACTCTGTACAAAAAACTTCTGGCCACTTCGGCATGTAAACAAAGTCAAAGGAAAGGGAGAAGAAGAGCAAAAGAATCATCAGTAGAGGTAACTTACTTGTGGGAGAGAGTAATTATATTTTGTTAATGATCACAAGGGATTGGCACTTTTTTTATGTAGTTTTTCATAAGAGGTTCTTTCCACCCGAACCCCTAGGCTGTACCTGCCTCTTTTCCCTTTATGGTTCATTGAACGTAATAGAAGTTGATGACAAAGACGAGAGTTAACAGTAGGACAAAAAACTAGATTATTTCGTACCTCCCAGGCTAAAATGTTAGAGTATGAAAACTCAAAGACCTGAAGCCAACCTAAGCCAAACCTCAAAAACTAAGTGTATTTTTTGCCTTCATCCCTAGAACTCAAGGACATAGTTTTTTTTGAAACAAGAGACAATTTTATTGATTGATGAGATGAACAATAGTACAATGGAAACAAAGAAGAGAACAAAAGAAAAAAAGGAAAAAACAGAGAACAAACATAAAAAGAAGATACAATAAAGCAAAAGCAAAGAGCAAAATAGAAAGTAATCATTCTAAAGCCGAGCAAGATCAACTCAAGGACATAGTTGTACAACTAATTTTTTTTTTTGAAACAAGGGTTAACCACGCCCATCCCTAGGCCAGGCACCGGGACGCAGTTGTACAACTAATAGAACAGATCATGTTCATTATTCTTTTCCTTCATTCTATATTTCACAAGTATTAAGAACGTGCAACCATCATGGGGTAGCCCAATTGGTCATAGAGGGCCTTGGGGTGCATAAGGGTATGGGTTCAAATCCCATGGTGGC
>JBBMEF010000008.1:11567654-11587219 GCA_037832685.1 Sicyos baderoa | reverse complement strand
CGTGACATTAGTCGAGGTGCGCTTTCCACGCGAAAGCTGGCCCGGACAGTCACGGATATCAAAAAAAAAAAAAAAAACGTGCATATCAGTTTGATTGAATAATTACCTGGTCCATTGTGGGAATTACATGATCTGAGAAAACTTTCGCCTTCCCATGAAAATATTTTGAATCTTCAGAATCCGTCCAACGTAAGCCCCAAGCCACACCAACATGATGAAAGATCTGCATAGGTAAACAGAAAATGGGACAAAAAATCATTCGATATGATGTAAATCATGATGGAAAATAGTTCAAATCTAATAACAGGTGAGGATGAGGCAATCGTCCAAGAATGTAAGAGTTATGCACCTGGAGCTTAATTATGGTTGAATATATATATTCAGTGCTCTCTTCACTTGCATGAGTTAAGGACCACACTAACTCCTGCAATATATTATGAGTGAGTAAACATTAAATTCTTGGCTAGATCACTGCAAATAAAAGAGACAAATATTACCTGCTTCGAATCTTTGAACCTTCTGTAGAATTCATCAAAGTCTCCTTCTTGCAATGCCCGCAAACAACTAATATTTAAGAATTCAGAACCCAGAAAAGTTGAATCAGTGCGAGATAAAATAAATCACTATTATTAAAGAAAATTCACCACCTTAAAAAAAAATTGTTTGGATATTTTTTTATATTCATGAGTGTCTTGGCCAACTTACGTGCACCTCAACTATTCTCATGAGACAACCTGTTTGACTCTACAACATTTGAATATCGAAAAAAATCGTAAGAAATTAATTCTTAGATAGGTGGCCACTATGAATAGAACATTTGAGACTTCCACAGATGCAGATTGGACAGGTGATATTACACATTGAAGATCTACCTCAAGAGTCAAGATATTGTACTTTTGTATGGGGCAACCTTGTAACATGAAGAAGTGAAAAAGTATGTGGTTCCAACTCCAAGCAGTGCTTAGGCAAAATTTAGAGCTCTTTCTTACGGCATGTGTGAAAACATATGGATCAAGAGAGTTCTATGTGAGTTGAGAAAAGTTCTTTTATCACCAATAGAAATTATGTGTGACACTAAAGCAACAATTAACATTGTAAAAAATTCTGAAAACTTTCATTTTTCTTATTTTATTCCTTCAGAATGCAAGAATAAATATACATCCTAACAAACTAATAGCCCTAAATCTTCTCCTTCAGAATCTAACCTAAATAACAGAATAACAAACCTAAAAAAATAACAAATAAATATATTTACATATTACAAAAATCCCTAACTTTCAACAAATTCAGTTCATCGTGATAGAACTAAACATGTTGAAAATTGATAACTCTCTTCAATATGGTTGAAAGCTTCTCAAATTCACAGTAGATAATAATAATGGTTAGACACAGATTTTAGTTAGGAATTTCCAACTTTTAATATAGTCATTGATACTAATTGTTTCGGTGTTTAATATAGTCATGGGAACTTAACTAAAATACAGAGCCTAGTAATAAAAGACTAATAATGGGTTGCTAGTTTTGCAACTTTGGCTTTTGCATCAAATACCTATGCAGGTTTTCGTTGAAATGAATATTCTTGCTCGCATAACTGGATGAACCAGAATCAGGTCCTGCATAAAGCAAGGAAAAGTCCCAGTTTCCTGCACGCCAGGCAGCTTCATACTGTACCCATAAAATCGCACAATAATCAACTTAATATACGTAATGAAAAATGAAAATGGCTGATGGTATAACATCTTATTATAACAACACAGAGATGTAACGAAACAAAACACAAAGAAAAACAAACTGGGAGTAAGAAGTTAAACCTGCAGTTCCATGAACTCCAAATCATGCTGAACATGGTCATCCCGGAATGTTAATCCTTGGCAATATAAATCCAGAACGTGTGCACAACCAGTTTTCTGCAGAGATCTAATAATACCCTTATAAGGTTTCCAATGTCCCGAAACATCTTCCAATGCAGAATTTGATTGTTGACATTTTGGTTCCTTCTCCATAGAAATGTTTTTAACAACACCATCATTTTTAACCATGGAATCTGATCGTACTCGTAAGTCATAATATTCAAGGGCCTTGCTCCAGTTTCCCTCATGCTCAAAGGTGATGATTTGTGACGTAACCTTTAATAGTCACCACGATACAAGCAGATAAAGAGAAATGAGGATATTTTTCCAAATAATAACTTGCTTTGGGATTGGACTGCTGAATTTAATATGGCTTAAGAAGTGAGGAGGAAATGAAAGAGCTTTTAATATGAAAATCTTGCAACAAGTCGATTGAATTCAGGTAGTTACTTGAAGCATAATAGCAACCGTTACATGATATACTCAAGCTACTAGCAACATAAGCACGCTCACCTTGTGAGAGCGTATAATTCCATACAAGCTGTCGGGTTCATTAATTCGAGTGACTGCTGAGACAAGTATTTCAATATGACGTGGTAGCTGATGCATGAAAGAGAGAGAAAGAGAAGTTAGACTTAATAAGTTCCTTTGATCACGTTGGAAAACAATGCAGAATATTATTGCCACTCAAATGATTCTAGAGCCTCCAAAATTTATTGATTACTTCACCATTAATAACAATTGTAGGCTTACTCTATTATTTACAGCCTGAGGGAAGACCGTGCACCAATAAACCAAAATAGTATAAATCCACTTTTTTTATCACAACTAACCGTTTCAACGAAAGAAAAATCTGGGTTCCCCAGAGTAAGGCATCCAAAATGCTCTTCACACCAATGCTCAACGTACATAACAGAGGTAAAGTATGAGCCAGAATACTACAAGACAAAACTGATTTAAGAAAAACTGGCATATGGAGACTAGACACATAACATTATAAAGAAAATATTAATGTAAATATTTATATCAAACATTTGAACTAACACTTGCGGCTTTAGCAACAATGAGGTAGTCAATGGAAAGCCAATAAACCTACAAAAGCAAATAACTTGTCAGATAAAAAGGTTTAATCTGGTAAACTGTGCTATTTAATCAATAGTTTGCGTAGATATGATATGTGAATCCTACTTTGTCCCAGGAGAACGGTGACATCACAGAAGTATTTGATGCAGCCACTGGATCTCTAGTACTAATCAACGTGGAACGGGATCTAGAGCTCTTACTTGGTGCCTTAGAAGACTGAAGGATCAAAGAGGCACTATTAGCTTTAGAAATACTGTTGTAATGAATAGAATCAAAAGATGAATACTAAAAAGATTAATATTCATAATACATACACTAAAGACCAACAATCATTATTTCAAACCATTTTAAATATCGAGTAATCGAAAAGAATTTTTTTATAAGAAAATCAAAAGGCATTATAATTTTTAGATATGAAACAGTTGTGGCAAGGCACAAGGCCATATAAAAAAAGAGTTACAAAAAGTTCCTCCAATTGGTAGAAATCATAGAACAGTTAAATTTACAAAATATATATATAATATATATTAGAGTAGGATAATGTTGTGGCTACAAAAACAACTGGCATCATAGTCATTTTTCAACAAAAGAAACCCCAATATCCATGTATTTCTAGGTAAGATACACAATTCATATAGATACGTCTACAGAAATATTTTATGTTTCAACCATCAATAATTGATAAACAGCATCCAATAGGATCTTGTATAGAGAAACATCTCAGCTAATATATCACCCATAAACTAGTATAATTTTAGGTTAAATTACAAATTTGGTCTCTATGGTGGTTTGGAAAATATTATCATTTAATCTTTATGGTTTGATAAAAAATCATAAATTATCCCCATCTTCATAAAACTCTCAGAAATAGGTATTGATGAGGATTTTATCAAACCATAGAAACTAAATTTTAACTTTTAAAATCATAGGGAGTAAATTCGTTAATCTTAGGTAATTCATTTTACTATCTTCTTGTGTATAAATATTAGGGAGTCTCCTCTCTTCACAGGTATTCAAAAATTCTAATATAGACTTGGTTTAAATTCTTCGAGAATTATCTCATTTAATCTTTCTTAGGCTAGGCCACTAAATTTCTCTAAACCATAGGGGCCAAATTTGTAATTTAACCATGTTAAACAAACTTTTCATTGATGGATAAAAAGATATAAAAGCGTTCAAGGATGCAAAATCCAAAAGGTATTAAACATAGTATAACTAACCTTAGAATTATCTTTCCTCAAGGATACTACAGATTGTTCCATGACATGATACAGCCGAAGTTCATTGAGGGTATTCAGAAGTACTTGAATTGACTTAATCAACTTGTTTGATTCTACAAATATGTGTTCTTGTACCTGCAAATTAATCACAGTTAACAAACGTGAAGCAATGCTGCTGGTACCGCTGCAGGGTTAAGTAACCCCAATACATTCACTGTTTTATTCCAACAATCCAATGAAGAATATCATGTCAATGCTCTCATGAAAAATACTCCATACAAAACCTGCAGCGAAATTAGTTTGTGAAGATCAATATCCAAATCCTTTCTTCCAGCTAGATTGACTACAACACTCGGCAGTAGAAGCTCAGCAATCTCAGCTTTTAGCAACACAATATCTAGACATAATCTGAAAGCAGAGAATTAAGCCCATTAACACAATCTTGTATTTATTAGCGAGCTAACAAAAAAGAAAAAGAAAAAGACCAAAACACCTTAGAATCACATCATTCGAGTGACCAATTAGTGAGTATACTAATGGGCAAATCCACTTCTCGAAAGTTTTACCATTGGTCTCCCACACGGTGGAACTTTCCACTGGATTAGCCTCAGCTGTTAGAAAAGTTAGATTTATCAGTATGCAATAAACTGAATAGCCTAGCCAGCTATTCTTGAGCCAGTGGTCATCAATCATAATTGTAGATTTTCTAGTGATCAATAAAATGAAAAATGTAGAGAAAAATGCGAGACCGGCCCACAAAAGACCCGAGAAGTCAAGAATGAATGCTAATGAACTTTATACTCTACAAAAAATAATAATAATAAAAAAATTATTATCATTCTAGCCAATATCAATCTATAAAATATGAGAGGTCAATTTTGCATCATCTGCCAAAATCATCATAAAAGTCATAACCATAACTGACACAAAAGCCTTAAATAAATTCCTTTTATCTAGGAGAGAGGGAAAATAATCATATTGCCCAATATTTTCTTTTTTTTTTTTTTTGATAACCTGGGAACTTGGAGCTTCGCTCCTCTAAACCTGGCGGCACCATTGGCCCATCTCTTGACTGTGGCACCGGGATACATCAGATGAATGGAGATACAATTTGGGGGTGTTTACAAATTAATGTCACAAGCAGGTCTTGAACCTGAGACCTTAAAGAGAGCATACCCTAAAATCTCAAATCTTCGACCAACTGCGCCACCCCTCGGGGGACTAGGACATCATAATGCCTAATATGATTCAATAAAAAATGGGAAGGGTAGTCAATTAAATAAGTAGACATGTGTACCTCTAAATCTCCTTTCAAGATCAACCAAGTATCCATCCACCAGCTTAATGTTAAGCCCTTTGGAATGAACCTAAGTTACATAAAGAAATACATGAATAATAGATCCATCCTACGTATTAGAATGAGGGGCATAGACACTCCACAACTAAGAATTGATCGCAATAGAAAGATTAAAGACTTGCCTCCAAAAGCAATCTCTCATCAGAATCAAATGTGAGTAGAGCACTCTGACCTTTTTCAGTGGAGAGTATAGCCTGGTTAAGAAGGGTGAAAAAAAAATAAAAAATAGTATTGATGATGATAATAATAAGCAAAAAAACCAATACTTTTTTCCATAACAACTTCCCAGTCCCCAGAACTATCAAGACTTGAGAGCATATTTCCATAGCATCATTGTCAAAACCCAATGAAATGAGCATCTTATGTTTTAACAGAGAATCAGAGTGGGTCTTCATAGACTAACCTGGAGAACTTGGGACGCCATATCAACTATTTTAACAGAGTCATCCAACAGGTACCTTTTCAAATGTTTTAAAAGTTCAACCAGAAGATTTTCGGATATGCCGGTTTCAATCTTGAAGTCTATTTCTGAAGCACTGCCATTAACAGCAGGCCGAAAAATGTGAATGGTATTAGAATCCCCAGGTAGATGGAAAAAGACACAATGTGGATCACCTATACCAACCTGCAAAAACAATGAACACAATTTTAAAACTCAGAGACCTAAAGTATTCTTTATTAGAACAAGGTAGAAAACCAATACCCTGGATACAAAATCTGACACCAACTCTCTTATACAACTTGTATCATCTGATGATTCTGAACCACACATTCGCATAAGTTTCCAGACCGCATGCTCCACTTCATGATCATTGTGCCAATCAATACTTTGAATATTTTCACTGTGAAAAACTTGGCCCCCAATCAACTTCTTATGCAATGCTTTTAAACTGCAAGATAAGCCAAGTTGTAAAAGACATTGTTGAATCTTGTTAAACCACCCATCAACCTAAAAGCTTAAAAATAAATAAATAAAGAAGGGTGAGAAAAGAGAACAAGATTTTTCAAATCATATTGCACATTCTCTATAGGTAAAGCAGCACAACCTAATAACAAGGTCCTCATGGTAAACAAAATATTTAAAGGTATGCAACAAAACGAGATCTACCTCCATAATAGTAATCTTGGTGGTAGGTTGCCAGAACGCTTGACAAGCTGAAGAAAATATGTTACATGGGACGTGAGAAATAACCTAAATGCCAGAAGGGATCTAATCTAATCCTTCAATTGAAAGTTGGTCTCACACGAAAAACTTAAAATGCCTTACTTTCAATAAATGATCCCTTGCAGAATACCCTCTACACAGTTCCTGATGGAACTTTCTAATATCGTCAAAGATATCCATCTCAGGAAAGGGCTCCAGTTCCTGTACCATAAAAAAGAGAAAAAAAATTATGTTTCTAAAACTAATATCACATTAGATGTAAGAACACTAATGCCATCTAATTATATTTTTTTTATAATTTATTCAACAACATTTGGGGAGAGGAATTTGAACCTGTGATTTGGTGGTTACTAGGTTATTCAAGATGCCACTAGAGTTTGACAAACTTAATTATAAATGAATCCTTCATTCATATTCATAAAAAGCATAATCAACTCTTTTTCTTAAGAAACTGAAACATTTTCTGAAGAGATAATGACAATAAGCTGAAAAGAGGATTATGATCCCTTTACAAAGAGGACTGTGCTGCAGTAATTGAGTTTTCACTAAACTAAAAATGGAGATGCAGGTTGATCAAATGGGGAAAATGGAAGATGCAATCAGGATTAAACACTTAAACTGATGGATTGGGGTAGATTTAATTATGTCAACCAATACTCTCTCTAACTTGTGGACTTCGATTTTAAGAATCCATCGAGTGGAAATCAATATTAATTGAGTATGAAACGACTGCATAGGTTTGAACTCATAACCTCTTGCTCTAATATCATGTTAAATCATCAATCAACCCAAGAGTTTTAAGCTATGGGTTGGGTAAATTTAAATATATCAACTAACAAAATCAATCTATAAAACTCATGTTTATAGACGAGGAGAAACCTACTTTGATGTAATCATGGAGAGATGGATCAGAATCTATCGTGAGTTGGCGAACCAAAGATAAGAGGAGAGACGATCTATTGCCAAGAGACTCTCCATCAGCTTTAGAGGGGATGCAACATGTCACCAACTTTGAGGTCAAAAACTATGTTCACAAATAATTAGAAGGCAGTCCAAACAACAAGGTGGAACTCCAAAACATAGTGAGCAGATTGTACATACCTGAAGTTGTTCTCCGAGGACTCTAGTAATTTCTTTGCTTGGACAAGATTTGAAACATTCCAACAAGGTTGAAAAGATGCGACAACATTGGTCTTGTAACGAATTATTTCCAATAAATTGCCCAATCAAGTTGAAAAGATAGCTGCATTAATTTAATAAGTTCTAACATCTACTTGTTGAGAGAAAACCTCAATAAAGACAAGGGAATAAAGCAACGGAAAAATTTGAGTGACCAGCCACAACGTTTAAATAAATTTTCCAAGGTTCAGAATTTTGTAGCCAAGACATGAATATCAGCAGTACTGCATATTAATAAACCAGCAGATTATAGAATACCTAACACTTCATACAGTTTGCTGACAAGGATGCAAAAAAGATGAGTTTTGTTTTTTATAATGTGAAGACTGTTCGTTGATATATTTAAATTTACCTCAACTTAACAGCTTAAGTATTTTGGTTGATTGATGATTCAACAAGATTCAAGATGATATCAGCTCATGTGTTCAAACTCTTGCCGGATCATTTCATCTTCAATTAATATTGATTTCACTTGTTGGATATTTTAAATTTTCAAGCTCACAAGTCAAGGAGAGTGTTGGTTAATGTAGTTAAATTTATCTATCACTTTAAGTTTTTTGATTGATCAGTGATTTAACATGATTCAAGACAACTTAAAATTAGGACTTATTTTATAAGAAACTTCGTATTAGAACTTTATTAACACATAAAAAATATATTTTTTAAAGTGAACATCACAAATACAAAAATGGCCTCACTTTGAAGTGCTAGAAACAGCAGCTCTGTGACCAAGAATATTGATCAACACTTCAATTGCTGCCAATCGATGAGATTTATGTCTTTGATGAATTGCTTCTGCAATTTTGTAGTGCATCTCAACTATAAACTGCAAGAACACAACAGAGGTTTATTTGGTAAAATGCATGGAAATAATCAAAGACCAAACAGGAACAAACATAGAAGAAAATTTTCATAAAGAACAACTCAATTCCAAGTAGGAAACTGAAATTTTACTGGACGTTGAAAAAGTTTACAATGAGGAAGGACATACTGGGCTATACGCCTTCCTAAAAGTAAAGCGGTGAAACACTACAAGACTATAAGCTGCATATATGTTTTTTCGAGTATTAAACAACTAAAAATACCATGAATACTCTATCTGGACGGAAAACATTGATTCTGTCAATCACGCCAATTGTTGTTTCTTTGTTCTCCCTTCAAGAACAAAGTTAATAAAAATAGGCATGTCTGAAAAACAGTACAAATGAAATATCAAGAAGAAGAGGAACAAGATAAGAAGATTTCACATTTCCAAAAAACCATCAACAACCGTCCGAACAGCAAACACGATGGTATCCTTTGGAAAGAATGGATCCATAGGCTCTGAAGTACATGATGTTAAAGCTAAGATCTGGCTGATAATGGACACCTACAGGGAATAACAATAGGTATGAAGAGCAAAATATTTACTGGAGCATTTTTGTCTGACATAAAGTTGGTCAAATGCAAATAGAGCATAAAAGAATAGAATCTTAAATATTAGTTGAAACTTGAAAGAAAAGATCAAACCATATGTTTCTTTATAAGTATATCTCTTTCAGTCTCAGTAATTCTGGCAAATTGCAACATTGAACTTTGAAGGACTACTGCTCCCTTTTCACATCCAGATCTCTTGCTGCAATGCAGTGCCATACAAAAAGAAAATATTGGCACGAAATAGCTTCTAATTAGGGTTTCCAGTGGTTCGCCAGCAACCTGTTAATTTTTTAAAACAGCAGAATTTTTTTCATTGATTAATGATAAGGACAAAATGCTCAGTTGACAAAAAGTCCCAAGGACTGAAAAAGAGATAAAAGTACAAATTCATATACCAAGAAATCTATGAAGATTGAATAAAAGCACCCCACTTAATACAAATACAGAGCAAAAGCACAACACACAGAATCACAGATGAAATAAAATATCCAACACTTGAATCCACAACATCTAAACATGAATCTACATGATCACCCAGTAAGCTTTTGAATCTATTGAATGACCTTAACCAAAAAACTTTCATTTGATGCTTTTGTCAAAGTTGCCTAAATAGACAACGTGGGACGAAAATAATTCCATAAAATATTCTTACATTAGCAATCCAACCAAGGTTGGAGCTATCGCAGCGTAGAATAAGAGCTGGAAGAAGCCAGTGGCAACAATACTGAATAAAGTAACTAGGTTCAGCGTCCAAGACAAAAAGTTGTCGTATCTGCATACATTGTACAAAAATTATATCAACAAAAATATAGAACACTAAAAACATATGCCTTATAAAAAAAATTGGGCGCACAAGAAAGACAAAGCAAATTAACCACATAAGGAAGAATGTTTGTGTGTTTTTTATATCTGTGAGTATCTGAGCAAGTTTATGCGCATTTCAAAAGATCTCACGAAACAACAGCCTGACCCTCCTACATTTGGTTCTCAAGAAAACTTGTAGGAAATAAGTGCCTCGCCCATATATTAAAAACACATGAAATATGAACGGACACGTTGGACAAATTTTAACCAAAAAAAGAGCCTCACCCATATATTTTTGTTGAGTTGTGTTAAACCACCAATCAATCCAAAAGCCTAAGCTGATGGATTGGGGTAATTTTAATTATATCAACCAATACTCTCCCTCACTTGTGGGCTTTGAAATTTGAGAAATGCCCTACAAGTGGAATTTAATTTTAATTGGGGAGGAAACGACTTGGCAGGGATTCGAACTCATGACCTCCTGCTCTGATACCATGTTGAGTGTGTTAAACCACCAATCAATCCAAAAGCCTAAGCTGATGGATTGGGGTAATTTTAATTATATCAACCAATAATTTTGAGCCTAAAGTTCAAAATCAATACAGTTTAAGATATTGGCATATTATCGTGGCAAGATTAAATAGATACCTCAATAAGTGCAGGTAAGCTTACACCACAAGTGACCCAACAAAAGAGAAGTGATCCGATGAGTTCCTCCAAGTACTGCAAAAAAAAAATTAATCGCATGAGATAGGCAATATAAAAGCCAGAAGTATAAAATTGTTGAAACTTAGGTAGTTATATATATTTTGTCACTAAAGTTGATATCTTCTGGCTTTTTCTTCAACATTCTATCCTCCTTTTAATTAAAGCTCACAACTCTTATTAGAAATATCAATGACCACGAAGGATTTAGGAATGATAACTGAAAAGTTATGTCAAGGACTTAAACAAAGGAGACAGCTATAAACTTCACCTTCTGTCTTCCTGAATAATTGAGCTGTCTGGCCAAGTTATCAAGCATAGCAGAGACCATTTCCCTGAAGAACAAAATAGCTATTAACTGAAAAATATAAACCATAACTAAGTTGGAAGTTTGGAACAAGTTTAATGAAGCACCTTTGACTAGGATCAATTGCTGAAATTACACACATCATGAAGACAACCTGCAGTTCCATAAAATGTCAAATTAACAAATCACAAACCTACCGGAAAAGGCATTACCAATTCCTTTTCTTTTTTTTCCTTTTTTTTTTTTTGTAAGGAGCACAACTTTCAAAGAATTGGAGTTGTCATTTTTGCTACTGCTTTCGGTTTGTTTGCTTTGTGTTAGTTATTCTTTCTACCCTAAAGAGATAAGGAGGTAGTTTTTAGTCTTGAGAGAACTAAATCCTCTAGGCTGAATAGTTTTTGTGGCCTTCTTTGAGGATGGATGGGATGTGGTGGTGAAAAAGGGTCTTTCGACAATTTTCACTAAGTTCTTTAAGAAGGAAGTAATGAATAATGCTCTTAAGAAACATTTGTCTGTTTAATCCCTAAAAATGATAGAGTTAATAAGGCGGGAGACTTTAGGCCAATTAGTCTAGTGAGGAGTATTTATAAGGTGATAACCAAAGTTTTTGGGCCAATATGTTGAAGAAGGTTCTCCCTACTACGATAGCAAATTCTCAAGGGGATTTCTTAGCTAGTAGGAAAATTTTAGACCAAACCTTTATTTCCAATTAAGCGATCGAGAATTACATATAACCATGAGGATTGAAACTATTGGAGATAACTCATATCTCTTATAAAGATGTTGAAGAATCCTCGCCTTTCCAATGTGGGACAATTCTCACAAGATAGAAACCTTTTAAATAAAGCATTGGTTAATAAGGTTTTGGCTTTAATTAGAGAACTTGGATGTGGAGCTTTGATTTTGGTAAACAGTAGACCTAGAGGTCGAATTCTTGATATATGTTGACTTAGGCAAGTAGATCCCATTTCACCCTTTCTTTTTTATTGGTAGTAGATGTTTTGAGAAGGATGATCTCCAAAAGTAGGGTTATAGATGGCTTTTCCAATGAATCGGAGAATTACCTTTTTACTCACCTTCAATTTGCAAACGAATCTATTTTCTCTTATTCGAATATTGCTAATGCATTTCTCAATCTTTTTTTTCAATGAAAGATCGGCATTTTATTTTAAATAATTCTTTCTTTTTTTAAAAAAAAAAACAAAACATAAACAAAGAACATCATCTGTACTCACATCACTTCTTGTGATAGACAAGAACTACGTTGTAAGCAAATACCTCCATATCAGTCTATTTAGAAAAATACTGCACTTAAAATAATAATTACCTCCAACTCTATTGCATCACTAACCAAAGCAAGATGTCCAAGCGTCACAATTATGGTTTCCATTGTAGGACGAGGCTGCACGCCAGAATCTAGGACCTCCCTTGCTGTAACAACTTTTTCTTTTGAGCACACCACTAACGAAACACCAAAACCAGAACTGGATTTAAAAATTAAAAAAGTTTTAAAAAAATGAGTATCATATATTAGAGTTAAAATTAAAATAATATTTGAAAATGGAAAATATGAAGGCAATATACAGGACTTAATAGCAAACTGCAATCTGAGATAACAAAAATAAAATCCAAGCCTCTGCTATCACCAGTGATCCAACTCTCTTTGAAAAAGACGTCACTCAAATCCCAACAAAAGTGAAAAGATACAAACAAGAAAACAAAAAACTTCCCTTTAGAAAAATACAATACATCCCATAAAAACCCTAAACATGTTAGAGAAAAACTTAAAACATAATATTTATATATATAAATAAATAATAATAATAAATAAATAATCAAACCTAATCTACAAGAAAAACACGAATACTCCTCTTAGAACATTTACATTTCCTTACTGAATAGGCAAGGCTGCCAATACCTTTACGCATACTGCAGAAACTTCTTTAACTTGAGATCACAAAGAGGGTTGGATAAGGGTTCAATCAACAGAGGTTAATCAGGTACCATATTATCAAATTTTGTTTTATTTTTAGTATCTTTCCTCAGATAATACTATTCCACCATACCACCCTCTTTTCCACATTTCCTCGTTTCCTTCCCAAATCTTTTAACAAGAAACAAGAGCTTTCATTAATAAAAAAGAGATCGATGCACAAAATATACACGCTCAACAAGGGAGGAAAAACAAAAAGGATAACACAGTCAATAAAAAGAAAACAGTAAATAAAATTAAGGAAAACTAAAAGCAACCCAATAAAAATTAATATCTCGAAGAGAAAACCCTCTGAAAACTTTGGAATTTATCTTTAAAATTCTCAAATTACAGCTTTAACCGCATTGAACCGAAGCAAGCGGCATCAAGAAATCATAAATGATCTAATAAAACATGTGAATACGAGACTTTCATATATACATTTCATAAACTCAAATTCACTCTCTTATCTTTTTTTTCTTTCAAATGTTTAGGTGTGAATAACATTTTCCAATGCCACTATTATCTTATAATATTGGAGTATCTTTCTTCGATTTTTAAACGTCCACAAAATTTCACCTGCATTAGATGTTTTAAATCCCATAAAAGAAAACAATCAATAAACAGATATCTAAATACTTTTATTATTATGACACTATAAAAGACGAGAAAAAAAGGAGAAAAAATTAATATAATTTTAAGAAAACATTTAGACAACCCACCATATATCCTGGAAAAGTTCCTCGTGACCATCCCATGTCTGAAAGAGAACACCTATTCGTTTTGCCAGGGTATACCTAACTCGATATTCAGGGTCTCGCAGCATAACAAATAACCTTTCGATCATTGTCTATATAGATCTCATCAATACATAAATTGTTAGGAAATACAGTTAACTTCTCAATAACCAAAGTGCTAAATAAAGGGGAGAGAGAGAGATTGAAAAACATACACAAAAGTCTATCCTGCTCCATATTAAAATTTAGAGAAAGAGAAGACAGTAAATACATAAAATTATCAACAATATATAAAGTTCACAAACTATAGCTTTTTCTCTTAAGAGGAAGTAAAGTAGTTAGATGGTATACTTCCCAACATATGCATTTCGTTGTCATCACATAGATGATCCATTAATCCAATTGACGAAGGATTATAATAAATGAATCTTTTTTTAATGTTTTACTCAGAATTTCCATAGGACCCCTTTAACTAGTGGGGTTTGTCAACTTTAGCTCCAATGTTTTACTCGTGATTTTTTTTTAAGTACCTCTTTTATTTTATTTCATCCAAAGATGTCTGTTTCTTTCTTTCCATGGTGAGGATTACTCAATCAATACTTAGTCAGGCCTTATTGTTTCAATGAATCATAAATAATTTTTTTACAAGCATGAACCATAAATAAGATTATTTATTTGATTTGAAAACATAAAATGTTCTTTTTTTAAAAACACACACAAAATGATTTTAAAACACAAAATAAAAAATCGAGAAGCAAGAAGCAAGAATCAAAATGATAAGAATAATTATTAATCTAATTAATAATACATACAAATTAAATTAGTAGAGGATGTATGTAGTAAGAGTCCCTGGTGGGATGTTTCCAAGACTTGGCCTATGATGGAGAAATTTTCTTGAATTATAATTGGAAATGGGAAAATATTATGAATTAAAAGGAGACCTGAGCCGGAGCATTTTCAGGTGAGGTTTTCTAGCCACCTTTTAGTAGCTCAACGAAAATTGATCTGTAAAGGGTATTTAGACTATTGAAAAGAGCTAGTGAATACTTCTTTTATGACCGGGAATCAGAGCTCCGCTCCCTTATACCCGGGGGCACCCGGACCCGGGAGACAACAAGGATTTTATTATTAAGCTCAAGTCGTCGCTCTCGAACTAGCAACCTTCGAGGGAGCATACCTTGGAAAGCTCCAGGCCACAACCGATGAGGCTGCCCCTTGGGACAAAAGGGCTGGTAAATACTATGTCATGACCTGTGGGAATAATGGTTGAAAAGGCATTTCTACAAGGAAAGAACCGGGAGTACAAAGTAGAAAAGGCTTGGTTTATTTTGGTGCTCTAACCAAATTATTGGTGATTGTGCTACATGAAAAGTCAGCATCAGACATTTCTTAGTATTCTATTATTTTGCAGCAGATTGACTACGAACTCAATAAAATGTTCCAAGCATATTGCAATTCGCTAGTAATTTAAAAATAAGGATAGTGTTCTTGTGCATAAAAATGATTACCTGACCAATTTGTGGATTGATTAAAATAAGGTCACAAATACAATCAATGAGCTTAACACGCCCCAACCAGTCTAGAAGATCAGCTTCAGCAATCCTGTTCACTATTTTACCAATCTGAATCAAGTTCTGAAATTGAAAAATACCATTAGTTAATTGACTGATCAGATTGTTTTCAACTATATCTCAGGAATATATTAAAAGGAAAGGTTGTCAATTGGTCACACATAAATACGCATGTCGTGACAGGTCACAAATACTAGGAAAATCTATTCTTAATAAAACTATTAAAATAGCACAAGCCAACTTGCCACAAAAACAATAAGCAATTCTACGAACAACCCTTTTCAGTCCTTTGGTATTGCCAAAACAAGGTCAAACTCCTCAAAATGAATTAATTCCACACCTCTAAAACCATATCACAACGCCCCACCCCCAATTGTTGTAGTATGAAAATAAGATTTAGTAAATTGTATATTCTTCCATGTAATTTCCAATCAACTTTTAAACCAAACAAGATCCAGAAATTACCTTCTCAAATTGTGCATCCTGAAGAAATTGACCTCCATGCTTACCTTTAACAATCCAATCTAAGGATGAAAGGTTCCGGAGTAAACCAACAACAACATCTAGTGTGCTAGACATATCCAGCTTAAGATTCACCTTTGTATTAATCAAGTTATCCATTATATTTATCTACAAAAATAATGAGGAAAGAACATCATTAGCAATTCTAGCAATTTTTCTAACTTCTTGGTAGATTTTCATAGATACAAATAAATGCATTGGCTGATTAATCCAATTACCAAGTTTAGAACTTTTTCAGAAGATGACCACAAGATATTTTGACTCAGATGGTACAGAATCTTTTCGCATACCTAAAAAAGAATAAATACATGAGTAAGAATCCCCTATACCAGAAAATCATGATAATTGAGTTTTTTTATAATAACCCAAGCTTTCATTTAGAAAAGAATGAAAGAGAATACAAGAATAAGAGAAGGGGCATACAAATTACAATTATTAATAATCAGTGAATGTTCTATGCACCTTTGAATCACATTCATTCTCAAGGAGAGTAAACAGAAAGCCACATGTAACTTCACGCAAGACTGCAGAAAAACTTGAAATAAGTGGTATCATCCTCAACTTCCAATTTGTTGTTGAAGACATCCCAGGGGCCATACTCCTTTTAACAGCCAGAACATCCATGTCATTGGAGTCATTATTCACATCCAATTCCATATCCAAAATCCTATTCACTTCAGCATCAGCTGGGGGAAAACTCCCCAAAGGAGAAACAGGTACATCAAAATCTTTCAAGATTACCTCGGAATAGAGATTCTTATTGGATATTGAATATTGTTGATACAGTTCAAAAAGTGATTTCAAAAGATTTTCCATAGAAAGAATAAGTGCATCATACAGATCAGCATCCAGAGTATTACGACTTGATCCCGGGTTGAAAATGGAACTAGAAGTAAAACTTCTAAAGGATGTGACAACAAAACTCGTTATGTCAAGAAAGGAATCAGCACTAAAGTGATTGAGAGGTTTAAAATCCCTGCAGTACCCTTGGATAACATTAACAGCATGATTCGTCATTTCTAGAATGTATTGGCCCAGTCTGAAAATGAACGAAGGCGATTGCTCCCTTTGCCTATTGCATGTAAAACACACATAAGCTCCATAAGAGACACGAGAAAATGCTGCACAAGGAAGTAAAATAAGACTTTTTCCACATTTCAAAATGTATTGGAGAGCTATTACGCAACTCATCTCTTGGTGTTGGTAGCCCAATAAGCCCCCCACTAATATTGATTAACAGAGAACAAGCTAGCTGCCTTTTACTGATATTGAAATCCATAGAGTTGTGCAAGATCTTGGGACTAATAAGTCTCCTATCCTGATGGCTTTAAAAACTCATGGAACATTCTTAAACCCGACATCAAGAGGGTGTTCCAAGAGTTATTTTAGAAATAGCATTATGCCAGTAAACGAGACCTATGTTTGTCTCATTCCTAAATTGGTTGATGCAAAGAAAGTTGGTGGCTACTGGCCTGCTTAACTACTTCTGTATAAGATCATTGCCAGAGTATTGTCTGAAAGACTAAAAAGTGTTTTACACTCCCAAAGATTGGCAACCAGGAAAAGGAAAAAGTACACTCAGGCATTCACAAGTTAGGAGACTCCAAAAAAATGAAAAACTTAGATTAATATTAGACGTAAAATATGATGAAAACCTTATCAAAGTTGAACCGTAAATGAAGTTTGCCAATAAAGCACATGAAATGAAGATATTTGACGGCAGCACTTCCCTCTCCACATCAATCAATGCTCCAAGAACAGAAGTCTCCATCTCATTCAGCAATGGATCTCTGATCTGACGAGGTAAATGAATAGCCTTAAGGCCTTGAGATTGACAAATCTGAACCAACAATTATAGACAAAGTGAGAAACTACATAGGTATCAATTCTGAAACAGAGAAACAATAAAACATCACCTTTTTTTTAGAATCAATAAAACATCACCTTAACACTAGAACCAAGATGTATTTTGGCCACAACATCCACAGAACACTCAAAAACTTCTTGCGACCAATCCTGATAAATCTCTTCTTTCTGCAAGCATAATCAATTTTCAAATACCAAGAAAATCCTCGAATCTATCTATAATTTATAATGGAAAGGTACTATTAACAGACCACATCTTTCTTTAAACATTCATCTAAGATCCCTGCAACATCTCCTACGAGAGCACAACCAGCACAAAGAGCATGAA
Organism: Sicyos baderoa; assembly: GCA_037832685.1. Taxonomy (NCBI): domain Eukaryota; kingdom Viridiplantae; phylum Streptophyta; class Magnoliopsida; order Cucurbitales; family Cucurbitaceae; genus Sicyos; species Sicyos baderoa. The sequence goes on along the minus strand of JBBMEF010000008.1, from coordinate 11,569,137 downwards.
CAGCTGCGGGCAACAAGAATATCAACTGCTCATTTGAATTAGCAATCTCCTACACAAAGTCATCAGCAGTTTTCAGTGCACCATTCACAATATCCCTAGCAAGTTAATTTAATCTGTATAGCTAAGAAAACAGTTACAGTGAATGCAACGTTGTGAGTTTCTTTGCGTGCATGTGGGCATTGAGCAAGTATTTACAAGAGAGAGGAGAGAAATAGAAATGTAACCAGGTTTAATGTATATAGCTTATAGATTCAGGATGGTCTGAAATATTGCCACTCACAGAAGGCTCTTTTTTTTAATAAGGACTCACAGTCCACAGAAGGTTCGAGGCTAGTTGAATCTAAAGATTGAGAAAAATTACATGGATATTGCCGACAATCAACTCCCTGCATTTACCTCATTGAATAATATACTAAGTTATAACATGAAAATGAAGGAGAGAGTGGCTCTCTTTATATAATCCCCCCAATTCAATGAGGCTAGTTGAATCTAAAGATTGAGAAAAATTATATGGTTGCATTTACCTCATTGAATTAATATACTCATGTGCTTGTGGACCACCCCTTCAAAAAGAAGAAGAAATACAAATGGTTGAGATTTATTAGGGTTTTGGCAGGATGAATGAATCAGCAGATTTTTCGGGACAAGGAATCATCGATCACTTTTTTTTACTATAGTTTTCTCCCTTTGGCTTCTTGGTGTAGATGTCCACCCCTCTCTCATCACTCTAACTTTTCCTATTTACTATCCAATTGGAGAGGTTTTGGAACTCGCTTGTATCGGAATCTTATTGTTTAAAAAAAGTTAAATATATACTTAAAAACCCCTTTTAGCCTTTTCATATATAGTACAAATGATAATCCACTTGGTGTTTATATCGTTTCAATTTTCTAGCAAAATTGGAAAGTCCTTATATTGCACTCTTCTTTTTTTAATTTTTAGTACAAATTGGGGGGTGGGAAACCGACAAATCTTGCATAGAGGGCACTACTACTCTCAAATAATATGAGAGTCATGAAACTATGTATTGAAGATAATTCAACTTATTTCACATTATTCAAGAGAGGCAATCAGCCTTATTTATACATCCATATTCTCAACAAAATACTAAAAATAGAATATAACAAATAACTTGATTTAGAGAGATACAAGGAATAAATCTTAACAAATTAGCTTGATTTCCTACAAGTCAAATACCGATTTTCGAGCTCGAACCCGTGACCATGGAATTGAAATGAAATAACACCAATCAATATAAGCCTGAGAAGTCCTTGGGTGAAAATATTAGCCTGAGAAGTCCTTGGGTGAATATAGTAAAAGAATGGGAGAAAGTCAATAAAATCCCCTCTATAAAGATTGGAAACGGCTTGAAAACACTCTTCTGGTTTGATCACTGGGTTGGATCCTTTTCACTAAAAGATTCTTTCCCAGCCTTATTTCTTCTATCCTCCAAGCAACACAATTCTTTAGCCTCATTCTGGGA